>JACJUY010002188.1:97066-111788 GCA_014220935.1 Platorchestia sp. MABIK
GGCTGTTTATTGGAGCAAGAAGATGTATCGTAATTGTGGAAGTATTTATTGAACTCAGTTCTGTGCTACTTCAAAATATGTTATTAACAGTAGTTCTATCCTAATTCTGAAACTTCAAATTTCATTAATTAATTCCTCCTTGGCAATAAGTTTTTAGAGCATTGCTGGAGAATTGTATTGAGACTCAATTTTTGCCAAATTTTCAGGCATAGTTAATGCTTTATTATTTTGGGATTTGAGCAGTGGTGATTATTTGATTGTAAATATTGAGAAATATTGTTACTTTACTATTGTAACAAAATATTTCATAGTAAATTGTTGCTAAATTCATAATAATAAAAAATTTTAATGTTATTCACAAAACAATTAATAAAATTTTGGATTTTCTAATAAAACTTTTGTTACTTGCTGCTTTATTGTTTAGTATGTTTTTATATATATGCTTAACAAATGTCTGTGTTTATCTATAAGCGTGATGCATTAAAAAATCCAGCAATATGTAAAATCTTCCTTATTAGCTAAAATGAATTTCTGTGTAAATTCTTAAAATTAAATTTAATTTTCATGTTTGTAGTGTTCTTGGAATTATAAATTTATCAATTATTTATTCATCTGTAGAAAATATGAGGTACAAATTCCCTACAAAAAAATCATCTTTCTCTGAGTGTTAGAATGCATCATAGCAATTTAGCTATTATTTTGCCAATAAACGGCATTTAGGCAAAGTTTTATTTTATCTGTACTCCATGTTTTCTTTTCTTCATGTTGCAGGCGGGTCAAACCCATACCAGTGCACCGACAAGACGTCGGTGCTGCAAGAGGCACGTGTGTTCAATGAGACTCCTGTGAACGTAAAACGCAGCACTCATGTGCTCACCAAAATTTTGTACCTCCTCAACCAAGGGGAAACTCTTGGAACAAAAGAGGCTACTGATGTCTTTTTTGCCATGACCAAGTTGTTTCAGAGCAATGACATCATCCTCAGGAGGCTGGTATACTTGGGCATCAAGGTGAGATGCTAGCTACTATTTGAGATTATTCTCAGCTTTGGCATTAGATTGAATGCAGTTGGTTAGAATTGAGACTGAATTTACCTAAAAACAAGCCTAAGAAGCCAATGTTGTAAATTTTTGTATTTTACTTTAAATTTAACATGAAGATCTGACTTCAATGACCATGGATGTGTGAAGACTGTCAAAAGACTTGCTATCATAATTAAAATTTTAACTGTGCTGAAGCTTCTTCAACAAGTATTGACCATAATACACATGCACTAATGCAGGTCCCCCAAGTGATAAGATAGATTAGTCTAGCTTTTTGGTATTGCATTTCCATGTGATGGCTGCTTCTTGAAATAAGAAAAAACTCACCCACATTATTCAAAGAGCATGAAAATTATTATTTTATTTAAATATGAGAGAGCTTTCATTATTTTATACCATGGTTAAATTTGCCGTGAATTTGTCAAGGTCTGAGTAGTGAGAGTGAAACACAGTCACTCAAAAACATATTGTAATCTTGCCCTTGAATTTAGTTTCTTCTGCTCTGAGGGATTGTTGGCTACTCTTTGTGAAGTAGATGAATCGATTACTTGTTTAGTTTTAATTCTGTGTTGATGGTACAACTTGAAAAAGACAGTTATATTTCTGGACATCTTATTGTATGTTAGATTGCTGGTTGGAAAAAGAATTTTCCTGGTCACATTCTCATGTCAGGTTTCAAATTTTTCCCAGACTAGTTTATTGATTTCTCTTTGGCAAGTTATCATTTGTTGCCTTATGATTTATAAATTTCAATTGTATAGTAGTTGTGTTTTACTATTTCAAATGTATTAGTATTCATTGTTCAGGATGAAGAAAGTGCTTCATTGTTCATCTGAGAAGAGTGTGCCATTTATGTTTGTCAAGTCCATCTCAACTTATTGTAGCAGTATCGAATTATTTTAACTTAATTTAGGACTGTTGAACAGTATTTTTAATGATTACTCAGGTGTCTAATTCTTGGTAAACTCTGACAAATGTTTTTGCTTTACTGTTCAACTGGATGCATCCCATCAGCCATTTTTGCATTGCAGGAGCTGTGTGGGGTTGCGGAGGACACCATCATTGTAACGTCTTCTCTCACGAAGGACATGACGGGAAGAGAAGACCAGTATCGCGCCCCTGCTATCCGAGCACTTTGCCGTATCACTGATGTTAGTTTTATCTTGAGTGCATCTGTGAAGAATTGCTTTTCCCTAGATTTCAGTGTAGGATGTGCATAATTTTCAACCAAACTGATTTAAATCAATTATCTGTAACACCACTGTTGCTCAAAATTTGTGTTGTACTGGAGGAGACTGCTATACTTATTCAAGTATTTCACTACTTGTTATTTTCTTACCTTGGTCAAGGGCTTCTAAGCTGTGCCATGGTTTTGAAGAAGCATGGGATAGGAAACAGAAATGGCAACAGTCTTTTGTGATGAGCTCCACAACTTGTCTGTTTCACGATATTAGTTTAGAGAATGTCTTGGTTGGGAAGACCTGAAACGATAGCAGTAACATGCTGTGAGGTGAGGCTGTTGATGAAGGAAGTGAAGTCTGGAGACATGGCAGAGAAACACCTGTAATTATTTTGAGTTTCAGCTTTTATTTTACATAATAATTACTGAAGTTCACTTGTGCAGTGTGTGATTGTTTTGTGGTATCTATAAGGAAAAAGGGTTAATTTTTGTTGCACCTGAGTCAGTACATTGTATTAGGGATTCTTTGTTACTACTGCAAAAGGGTATAATTTAAAACTAACAATTTGAGTTATTAATATGATTTATTTGGACACTTTTGACAATGTCTGTTGAACAAGTGTCTTGCATCCAGGTAGCACTGTGTGTAAGTAGAATGTGTGTGGATCTTCCAAGGGCGGAAGAGAAATAGATTTGGAATAATGTCATTCACTATAAATATTCAATGAAGTAAGCACTATCTTGAATGCTCTCACACTGGCGTTGTATGCGGTGTGTAATAGAACACATAATACAGTAAAATCTTCATCAGACTCTTGTCCTCTAAGGAATATTTGAGCTTAAAATTTTTCTTGGTTTTTTTTTATAAACCATGTGAAAATTTTTCAAGCTTTAATTCAAAAGTTGATTAAGAATTTCCTTATCTCCATACTAGATGGTGCCTTCCTCCTTTCTCTCTGTGGATTGCCTTTGTTGTGGATGGGGGGCATAAACTAACATCTAATTTAATTGACCAAGAAAAATCCCCACATGCGTAAACTAAGTTTCTAAAATCAGCCCATGCTACTACTGTATTAACTTATGTTGCAGTCGTCAATGCTGCAAGCGGTGGAGCGCTATATGAAGCAGGCCATGGTGGACCGCACGACCGGTGTGAGCAGCGCTGCCCTGGTCAGCTGCCGCCACATCGCTCAGCACTCGCCGGACGTCGTCAAGAGATGGGTTGCTGAAGTGCAAGAGGCCGTCCAGAGTGACAAGTCAGTCTTGCCTTACACTAGTCAGGTGTGGGCTGTGAAAAGTCAGTCTTGCCTTACTCTAGTCTGGTGTTGGCAGTGGCAAGTTAGTTTTGCCTTTCACTGTCAGATATAGTCTGTGGTGGCCAAGTGCTTCTAGTTTATAGTTCATAACTAATCCAATTTGGTTGCGTCCTCTCAGTAACTGGGAGGATTTCTGTTCTCATTCCAGCATTAAACTGCGTAATTTTTAACTTATACCAAATGTTCTTCTAATATTTATGAAACCCTCATACTCATAACCTCTTGTATTTCCAAATCCTTTGTGTTATAAAAAAGTCTTGCATACCCCTAATGCGTCTGATCTCCGCACTTGTGAACTGCTTACACATACTTCTGAAAGCTTACGCTTCTGAGCTAGTTGATATGACATTATTGAAAAGAGCTACAAGGCTGTACCTACTCATTGCAATTTGTAATCGGTTTGTGGTCATTGCAGCGTGATGGTGCAGTTCCATGGCCTGGGAGTGCTGCACCAGATTCGCAAGAGCGACAAGCTGGCTGTCACCAAGATGGTGTCCAAGCTCATCAGCTCTGGCATGCGTTCTCCGTACGCCATCTGCCTGCTGGTGGGTCAGAGGCAATGCTTTGTTTGATGTCCATGCCTGCGGAGTCTTGTTTGTGCACTATTGGGTGTACTGAGGTTGTGCTGTGTGATAAGTAGTTAGTAATTGTGGCAAATATTTGCACAGAGTTGATGAACAGTACGTACAATGCATCTGCCTGAATGGCAGCTTTGGTTACAACATAATAACAGTTTTGTCTTTTGTATATTAACTATTCGAAATGCTTGTAGTACTTGATGTTTGTAATGTATTGTAGAAAAGCAAGTAGCGTCAAACCGTGTCACAAGGGTGACGTCATGTCATCAAACCTGGCACCACTAACGACATGTCACTATGGTGACGTCATCAAGTGTGTTTGAAATGAAGCCTTTCTATTGGCTGGCCGAAGAAGAGGAGGTGTATTTTGTCTCCATAGAAATGACTTGGTGCTACTTAAGCGGGAGGTCTACTGATATGTATCGTCTACCCAGGTGCAGTCTGAGGTCTACTAAAATTGCTAAATTACATGTATAGAAATAAATGATAATCATTAGGGATGGAAAATGCAGCGGTAGACCTCATGCTATAGTACTAGCTAGAGGTAGGTCTCATGCGGTAATGTAGTAGACCTCACGCTATAGTACGAGCTAGAGGTGGACCTCATGTTATGTGGTAGACCTCACGCTATAGTACTAGCTAGGGGTAGACCTCACGCTATAGTACTAGCTGTAGGTAGACCTCATGCTACAGCAGCACCAATGACTGTACCTTGCTTCCTCTACCGTAAGTGGTGCCACAAGCATTCGAGACTCGTGATCAAAGGCAGTAAATCTAAGACAACAGCATCTCTGTGAGCTATTCGAAGTAGTTATGTAATTCTTCTAGATTTATTTTTGAATTTTCATATATCAATGTTAGTACATATCAGAAGTCCTAAATCATGTAAGTCATGATAAGAATTTCTAGAGGGATGGAATAGTGTTAACATCGGGAAAAGAAATATTCACTTGAGTTGCTTCATCTTACATTTCTCACCACTTTGGATGTGATTACCTAGAAAAGCGTCAGTCCCAGTGATCTCTTGTCTTCTCATGCATGGAAGCACAGATGATTTAATGTGAGGTACCCTAGGATCTGTGATCTGAAGTGCGTTCCTTTTGTTGATTTAAAAGCTAATTTTATTTAATAAATTGTTGCTCTACCTTTAAAATAACGCCATTGATGTTTTGGCAATAGTACTGCAACAATAAGTGGGCGTTTATTTTTACGAGTAAAACAGAAACTTTTAATTTTTCTTTCAGATCCACTTAAGAGTTAGGTAGACCTTTTTGTTTTGAAAAAGTTTTTGTTTTGTGAAGGTAAAATTTGTTTTAATTTGCTGTTGCCTATTTTTTCATTACCTGTAACTGTTTTCTTCAACTTTTATGTTTCATTTATAGCCTTCCTTCCTAACTTACCGTTTCTATGCGCAGGAGACTTCGTGTAGGAACACATTGAGTAAATAGATTCCACATTTCCTCAACTCCATACTAAATGGTGCCCTCGTCTTTCCTCTCTTTGGAACACTTTTTTGTGTTCAGGGAGACTGAAACAGACATCTAATTTAATCTTGTGTTTGGGGAGGCTGAAACTAACATCTAATTTAATCGTGTGTTTAGGGAGGCTTAAACTAACATCGAATCGCATCTCCCAGATCCGCATCGTAGCAAAGCTGATCGAAGAGGAAGACAGCAGCGCGAGCGAGCGCAATCGCCTCATAGAGTTCCTGGAAGCGATGCTGCGGCACAAGGCCGAGATGGTGGTGTACGAGGCGGCCAACGCTATTGTGGCCCTCAGCACCACCACCTCCAGGGACCTCGTCGCCGCCATTGCTGTGCTCCAGCTCTTCCTGTCTAGCCCCAAACCCACTCTCAGGTGTGTCTTGCTCCCAGTTAGTGTGGGAGGTGTCTGGTTATCAGTTTGTGTTGGATGTGCCTTGTTTCAGGTGTGTCTTGCTCCCAGTTTGTGTTGGAGCAAAAAATACGAAGTGATGTCTTACAATCATAGAATCCAGGAAATAAAAAATTATTGCTTCAATGCATGTAAATACATTTTTTCCCTTTTTGTCATCTCATTAGAAAACTTGATATTCTGTGGTAAGAATTTGTTGTGCCGATGAGATTAGTTTTTCTTAAAATTGCCTTCATTGTGGCCAAAAAGTCTTCAACTAATGAATGTTAATGGAATGATTTCCATCAATCGATGATTGAGGAGATAGAGAAATGACATCATTCATATTGGAGTATACATCTCGTATTGGATGCTTAGATTGAATTAAACCCCTTGAAATTATCAGAAATGAGGTATTTAATCTTTCATGCTGCGGTTTGAAGTACGTCTCAGTGATGCATGAAAGAATCGGGTATTTTAAAATCCAGAAATACGCTATATTAGAACGAGTAGTTTAATATTCGTAATTTAGTAGTTTAATATTCGTTTAATATTATTGAGTTTAATATTCGCCATCAGGTTTGCGGCAGTGCGCACCCTGGGCAAGGTGGCCATGACCCAGCCAGCAGCAGTGACGGCGTGTAACCTGGACCTGGAGAACCTACTGCAAGACGTGAACCGCTCTATCGCCACGCTGGCCATCACCACCCTGCTTAAGACGGGCAGTGAGGGTTCCATCGACCGCCTCATGAGGTCCATAGCTGCCTTCCTCAACGACATCTCGGACGAGTTCAAGATCGTTGTGGTGGAGGCGTTGCGGTCGTTGGCACTCCAGTACCCTCGCAAGCAGGCCGTGCTCATGGGCCAGCTCGCTGACATGCTCAGGAATGAAGGAGGTCTTGCATACAAGGAGGCTATCGCCTCCACCATCATCACCATCATCGAGGAGAACCCTGATGCCAAGGAAAAAGGTTCTGATTTAAGGTTTTGATTGTAAAGCTGTGGAGAACCCTGATGCCAAGGAAAAAGGTTCTGATTAGGTTTTGATTGTAAAGCTGTGGAGAACCCTGATGCCAAAGAAAAAGGTTCTGATTTAGGATTTTGTGATTATAAAGCTGTGGAGAACCCTGATGCCAAAGGAGAAGGTTGTAGTTTAGGATTTTGATTATAAAGCTGGGGAGAACCCTGATGCCAAAGGAGAAGGTTGTAGTTTATGATTTTGATTGTAAAGCTATGGACAACCCTGATGACAATGAAAAAGGTTTTAATCCACGATTTTGCTAATGAAGCTAAGGAGAACTGTTATCGAGATGAGGCTTCCTCTTTTAGGAACGCCTTTGTTCCGGTTAGGGAAACTTAAACTAACATGTAGTCTAATCTCTTACAGAGATGAATTGTGATTTTTTTGTTCGTCTATGAAATAATTCAACTCTTGAAGCGAGGTGTTTTGAATGCTGGTATGGTATAGCTCTGATATCCTCAAAAAACGTAAGCAGAATTTTATTTAAAAAGTTATGGAATAAACTGATGTCGAGAAGGGTTAACTGAGGCTCTATTTCTGTTCATCAATGAGACGATCAGATTCTTAAAACGAGATATTGTGCATGCTCGCTACTGGATGTGTATGCTTAACCTAGGATGATATATTTTTTGTTGCACGACTCTTCAAAAGAAACTATCAAGGGTGACTTGTGTAAAAGATTAAAAGTTCTCTCTCTGTGCATCTGTAGCTCTGTGAATCATTTAGGTTGAGGATGTTTGTTTAGTTTACATTCAATCTTTACATTTCAACTTGAAGATTGCAAAGTCCTTGTCTCAGTATGTGTAACATTTCTGGATACACTACAGATTTACTGTGAACAGTGATGAGTTGACGTTAGAAAACTTCATGTATCAAAATACTTTCGTTGAGATCAAACTTAAAACCCCATTGTGGTCTACTTTTCATTCACTGTATTTGGAAGCATTCATGGTGATACCCATGCAGGATGTCTAATGAACGACCTGCTGCAGGTCTACCATAAATGAAAGCCCTTACAATGATAGCTAAATAAGCTATATACCATATTCTTTTACTGAACAACCTGCTGCAGGTCTGCCATTAATGAAAGCGTTCTTAATGATTGAAATAAAGTCTTTAAAAATGAACAATCTGTTGCAGGTCTGCCAAATCGAAGCATTCGTATAGATAGCAATGAACCATTTTCTAATGAACAACCTGCTGCATGTCTGTCATTTATGAAAGCCATGTATAATATTCTTTTACTGAACAACCTGATGCAGGTCTGCCAGATCGCAGCATTCGTAATGCTAGCAATGAGCCTCCATTTTCAAAACGAACACCCTGCTGCAGATCTGCCAGATCAAAGCAATAAATAACTTTTTTAATGAACGGCCAGGTCTGGACCACCTGTGTGAGTTCATCGAGGACTGCGAGCACACGACGCTGGCGGTGCGCATCCTGCACCTGCTGGGCAAGGAGGGGCCGCGCACCAGCCGCCCCGCTCGCTACATTCGCTTCATCTACAACAGAGTCATCCTCGAGGTCAGTCTTCGCTTCATCACAATTTAAGACGGCTGCAATATTAGTTATTATATTTAATCATCCTTGGCTGGATGGATAAAGTGTTCTTTATAAATGCACTATCTCAATTTGAGACAGCTCCATTTTTAGTCATCCTCGCCTGGAGATCAGCCGTGGCTGGGTAGGTAGAGTATTCTTTATAAATGCACCATCTCAACATGAGACAGCTGGATTTTTAGTCATCCTCGAGATCAGCAGTGGCTGGGTAGATAAAGTATTCTTTGAAGCGACTATTTCAACTTAAGACTGCTACTTTTTGTAGTCAGCCGTGGCTCCTTCTCAATTTGAGGCAGCTCCGTTTTAGTCATTTCGTCTAGTCAAATCTTTTGAATGCTCCATCTCCTCTTCATTTCAGTCATTTTATTTATCTATCATTGGAGCTAGACTTGGCTGGGTAGATGAAGTATATACATCTGAACATGAGACTCTAATTTTCTTGAATTTGCATTCTTATGCTTTCCAAAAAAGGACATTATTTATGTTAATGTATTTTTTCCCATTGCAGTCCATTGAAATTCTTGTATTTCGTTTGCGCTGCAAACAAAAATGCAGATTTTATCGGGAAAGCGCGAACTAAGAGATAACTTCTGTAAGGTGTAGATAACTATTTTATCTTTAGGAATTTACGTTTGCTAGTGAAAGATGCAAGGTCCAGAGCTGAAAGTTAGTTTTTTTTATAAGAATTGATCGGGTTTTGTTTTCTAATAGACCACCTTTTTCTCAGTTCACTGTACTGTTTTTCAGCTCATCTGATGGAGATAACCTGGTGCTAGAGCCAGTCTAATAACGATGGTCATGTAACCTGTAACATGAGGTGAAAAATTAGACTGTTAAGGGTTAACCTTTTACCGTTAAAGCGGATTTCAAAATCCACTTTCATAAACAGGTCTTAATATATTTTGTTCCTTGTGAAATACGTGCCCTAATGTGTTCTTCAAAGGTCATTGTCTAGTGGCAGTCACTTCCTCGTTGTGATGTCGGTGACTACATGATGCCGGTGTCAGTTTAATGGTGGTGGTTGTGAAAACAGAAATATGAGTAAAAAATTAACAGTGATATGAGCAGAAAAATTTGACAGGGTAAGAGACGACGCCATCACTCACCTAGCACTCGCGTTGTTTCAGAACGCAGCGGTGCGAGCAGCTGCAGTATCGGTGCTGGCGCGGTTCGGAGCACAGTGTACGGACCTGCTGCCAAACATCCTGGTGCTGCTGCAGCGCTGCATGCTCGACACGGAGGACGAAGTGCGCGACCGCAGTACCTACTACCACGCCGTGCTCTCCACGCGCGACACCTCACTCGTCGCCCGCTGCATCCTCAACCCACCCATGGTAAGGGTGCTCTTTTTTGTGGCAGTCGTGTGGTGTAAATTTGTGAGGATATTGTGTGGGATACATTTTTGTGGGTTTGGTGTACTGTTGAGCTTTGTGTGCGTGTGTCATGTGGTTGTTTGCGTTGAGCTTGTGTATGTGTGTCATGTGCTTGCATACATGCTTGCTGTTATGGTACCGCACTATTAATGCATACAGATGTGTGAGTGTAAGCAGCTATGTGGATGCTGCTCTGTTATTTGAAAATAATACAGTTGAAGTCGTGTTATAAAATATACAGTTAATATTTCGTGAGAAAATATACCATGAAGGTTGTGTCATTTCGTGCGGCATACGTATGCAACTCAATAATGAATGAAAAACAATTTCATGAACTACATACAATCCTATGCCATAGTGAATGAGGCAATAGCATGAACGACTAACCAACATTTGCCATAATAAATATGAGACAATTCCATGAACTACATACTTACCATCATTTACCAAATCATGAACGAACACACGTCTAATGATCCCCTGCCGTTGCAGTACTCGCTGTCGAGCCTGGAGCGAGCGCTGCTGACGTACCTCTCCAGCGACACAAACAAATCCTTCGATGCCTCCTGCGTGCCCACGGCGCCTCCACCCGCCTCAGCCGCCTCACTCACCTCCCCCGCCGCCTCCTCCATCACCGCCGCTATCTCGGGTGGCGCCGATGCCGCACCCACGGCGGCGCAGCGGCAGGAGGAACGTAGCGTGTCTACCCACGACAAGTGAGTCCTGGTCCTTGTTCTCGTGTTGGAGACCTCTTACCTGCTGATACCCTTGGACTGCTTATTTATTTATATGTTTGTTTGGTGTCCGCTTCTTAAGAAACAGCTTCTTTGATTTGAAGGATGCTCAAGGGCCGTATCTGTGATACGAGTTTCACCAGTGCACAAGTACGAGAATATTTTAATCGCGGGTACTATTGGGATGGATATATTTGTTGGCCATCCACATCTGGAAAAATTTTTCAAGGAAAATATTACATCCCGTCATTTTTGACGGGCCGTGTACACTGTGTAGTTCGAGATATTGTGTTGACTTGAATGTACTGATGCGAGTGCGTTTAAAGTGATGGTTGTAAATGTGTTTTTTTAATTTTTTTTTTTTTTGGTGCCTGTGTGAGATTGGTGTCTGAAAGCACGGGACTTGGGGACAACCCGAGAATGGGCCACTTAGCTCGTTTCTGTTGCCATTTTATATTCTGTTCTAAAAGTTTTTATGTTCTAATTGTTCAAAGAAATCTTTTAAGTAATTTGAGAAGATAGGGGAATCTTAAACCAAAGATTTGAAAATTCTTCTGAGTTATTGAGATTGACAATTTTTTTCTGGTAATACATCGGTGGAAGAAATATTTGCTCTTAATTTGTAATTCAAAGAAATTTTTACAGAAACTGGGTTATTTTTTATTGTTATTGCTTATTTGAAGAATTTTTTAATAAACAGTTTTTGAAGAAATCTTTTCAGTTCATTAACGCAGTCATTTATAACGAGCAAGCTGTAAATGATCCTTTTTATACTTAATATGTGCCAAATTTATCCTCGAATTAATTAATCTTTCTCGAGCTTCAACTATTTTTCAATTCATTATTGAGGGTTGTGGAAGTGACCGTTTCCTTAGTTTTATGAACATGCTCTTATATCTGTGCATGTACAAGAAATTGGATGTGATAGCCTGCAAATTTCCTAAGAACCAGAAACAGTCAATCTTGACTGTATCCTTATTCATTTGTGTATCACCTCTTACTATCATTACCTTCTAATTTAGTTTTATAAGCATTTTCTGTAGAAACGAGTTAGCAAAATTGCAACACCAATTTTGCAGCTAGAGTTACAATTCCTTGAGTATTTAAATTTAAAGTTGACATTTAACGTGTTGTCTAATGTTTGCACGACATCCTAGTTGCCCACTCAACATCAGTTCAACTTGTTCAAGCGTGTGTAGCATGGTAGAGGAAATGAGGTAAAGTCATACCTATGTGGAAATAATACACCTCTTGTTCGGCGGCCCAATAGAAAGGCTACACTTCAAACACACTGGATGACTTCACCATTGCGACCTGCCGTTAAACCAATAGCGGTGCTAGATTAGGGGCTAGCAGTGTTGCCAGATGGAATCTGGGCGCTGCTATTGGTTCGTTGCCATGACGTCACCATTGCGACATGGTTGGCGAGTAAAACACTGGTTTGCGCCGTGGTGCTGTACTAATTTTGGCCTTATGGTAGGTATGCGGAGCGTCTGGCCGCCATTCCAGCGTTCGCTGGCCTGGGCCCGCTGTTCAAGAGCTCCCAGCCGGTCGAGCTGACGGAGAGCGAGACGGAATACGTGGTGCGCTGCGTGAAGCACACCTTCCTGGGACACATCGTGCTACAGGTCATTTCCATTTTGTCTTGTTTACTCCTATTGTTTACCTTTGTTTACTTGTATCTATGTTTATCGTTTTTGTTTTACCTCATCTCTACTTTTATCTCGTCTTTTATCTGTGTTTACTCTTATTGTTTTGGTTATACTTCATAAGTAATTTTATCTTGTCTTGTATCTATGTTTGCCCTTATTGTTATTTTTTACTTCGGTAGTACTTTCATCTCGTCTTATGTCTATGCTTACTCTTATTGTTTTACTTTATCTGTACTTTTATCTCGTTTAAGTGTAAACCTCAACCACAAGACCAAGCCAGTACGTGTGCTGACAAGAGAAAGTAATGCGAGGGTTCAATACTACTGAAGCTGAATTTTTATTGACTCATACAGTTTGAGCAAGAGGTTCACAATGTGTTTCCTTCCCTCCCTCCCTCCCNCCCTCCCTCCCTCTCCCTCTCTCTCTCTCTCCCCCCCCCAATGAACATAGCTGCGAAAATTGACATGACGTACAGAAATAATTTAAATTAAATTTCATAAATAAGCAAGACCAAAACACATTGCAAGCCCCTAATGAAATCCGTGCTTTGTCAAGTGAGTTGTCTATAACCTCTCTAGTGCAGCTTTAGCAATGAAAGTTTCTAGTCTCCCTGCTGAGATCCTCTGGTGTGGTGGCGGTAGAATCAGGAAGCTTTATTATTTGAGTTGAGGTAATAATGATACTTGAGTTTGAGAAGGTCACTTGGGTTTGAGGTTATTCTTGGGGTAGTATGAATGATCTTCACTTCCTGGTTCAATCACCTGACTCATGATAATGTCTTTACTGCTGAGGTATCAAAGTAACTTTCATATTGTGATGCAAACAAGTGACCAATGATATCACTTGAGGTATCAAAATAACCTTCCCATTCTAATACAAACAAGTGGCTCACGACTCATGATATTTTCACTTGAGATACATATCAAAATAACCCTCCCATTCTGACATAAACAAGTGACTTGAATGATAATGATTGCCGTTTTCAGTTCGACTGCACGAATACCCTGAACGACCAGCTACTGGAGAACGTGAGCGTGGCGGTGGAGGAGGACGGCGCGAGCTGGCAGGTGCTAGAGACGCTGCCCTGCCCCTCCCTGCCCTACTCCACCCCCGGCTCCTGCTACGTGCTCCTCGCCATCCCTGAGGACATGATGAGCACCACAGGTGTGCAGCCAGTTCATGCTTTACTTTATTTACCCTGAGGACTTGTAGAGCACCACAGGTGATTTGTGCTGCACTTCATCTCGTTTGTGTTTTACTTCAACGTAAGAAAGTTTTTCTGAATGGTGAAGAAAAGCTGAAATGATGACCCCTAAAGACAATATTAAAACACCTGCGTAGCATCTTCTGTGCTATAACTCTAAGGTGATGATGTCGTAGTTATAAATAGAAGTTTTTTCTATTAATATTACGAGAAGCAGAGAAATAGAAGCATATCTCTGAGAAACATTCTATGCTTCAACATCCAAGCAAGGTTCTATGGCGGGTCATCAGTTTGAATCCTGATCCGCTGGATCAAAGTAAAATATTCTTGTGGACCTGTGTTCAAGTTCAGTAGTTCGGGTGAATTGTGCTATGTTATTAAAAAGTGCAGTTCACGTGAATTTGGCAATTTATGTAAATTATGCAATTCAAGTAATTAGTGCAGTTTAGGGAAATTTTGCAATTTATATGACCTTTTTAGGTGAGTTCTTACTATTTTAGGTGAATTCTAACCACTTTAGGTGAATTCTAACCATTTTAGGTGAATTCTTAGCATTTTAGGTGAATTCTAACCATTTTAGGTGAATTCTAACCACTTTAGGTGAATTCTAACCATTTTAAGTGAATTCTTAGCATTTTAGGTGAATTCTAACCATTTTAGGTGAATTCTAGCCACTTTAGGTGAATTCTAACCATTTTAGGTGAATTCTTAGCATTTTAGGTGAATTCTAACCATTTTAGATGAATTCTAACCATTTTAGGTGAATTCTAACCATTTTAGGTGAATTCTAACCATTTTAGGTGAATTCTAACCATTTTAGGTGAATTCTAACCATTTTAGGTGAATTCTAACCATTTTAGGTGAATTCTAACCATTTAAGGTGAATTCTAACCATTTTAGGTGAATTTTTATCATTTTAGGTGAATTCTTAGCATTTTAGGTGAATTCTTAGCATTTTAGGTGAATTTTTAGCATTTTAGGTGAGTTCTTAGCATTTTAGGTGAGTTCTTAGCATTTTAGGTGAATTCTTAGCATTTTAGGTGAATTCTTAGCATTTTAGGTGAATTCTAAGCATTTTAGGTGAATTCTAACCATTTTAGGTGAATTCTAACCATTTTAGGTGAGTTATAACCATTTTAGGTGAGTTATAACCATTTTAGGTGAGTTATAACCATTTTAGGTGAATTCT
>JACJUY010002188.1:124357-138625 GCA_014220935.1 Platorchestia sp. MABIK
TTAAGTTGAAGTCTAATCATGCACCATTATATTTCGTCCCATCAAGCACTGACACTAAATTTGAAGTCGAATCAGGCACGGACACTACAACCAAGCAGGGACAGTGAAGTTGAAGTCCAATCATACACAAGCCATAAAGCTGAAGTAGAGGAGTAAACGACCTTTTGTCCACAGCTGGAAGACATCGACATCAACGTGAGTGACCACGTAAGCAAGGCGCAGCGCAGCAACTTTGCTGCAGCGTGGGAGGAGCTCGGCCCGGGGTCGGAGCTGGAGGACACGTTTGCCCTGACCAACCTGACCACCCTCAGCGAGGCGGTCACGCAGGTCACCAACTTCCTGGGCATGCACCCTTGCGACCGCTCCGACAGGGTCCCTGACGGCAAGAACTCTCACACTTTATACCTCGCAGGTGAGGCGTGTGCATCTCGCGCTCGGTTTTTTGTTGACGGATCAAAGTTAATTGATTAACGTGTGCAAGGTTTTTTTTGGTGTATGGATCAAGGATGACAGATTGATGTGTGCATCTCGCGCAGGATTTTTTTTTCTTTTTGGCGTATGGATCAAGATAACTGGGTTCTGCTATAGCGTGAGGTCAACCACACTATAGCTTGAGATCTATACCTCTAGCTAGTGCTATAGCGTGATGTTAGGTTAGATTACTAATGGATATTACTCATTTCCATACATTTAATTTAGCGATAAACACTTCATTCGTACATCTCAAACTGCGTCTGGGTAGGCGATATATGGCGGTGGACCTCACGCTGTAGTAGCACAGATGACTGATTGACCTGCGCATCTCGCGGAGGTTTTTTCTTTTTTGTTTATGGATCAAGGATGACTGATTGTTTCTCTGTCCTTTAGATTAATGATAATGTACGTCAAGGCGTGTTGAATCGAAAATCTCTCGCCCAGATTGGTCTCGGAAGTAACTGTATTTTTATCCGGCCTTGGCTACCAACGAGAACTGACGATGCTGTGTTCTGTATTTTCTATGGATGTCAAAAAAGAATTTAGCACTTGATATTTTTGAATTGCAAATCATTAATTATGTTTTTTTCAGTGTGGAACTAATCTTCAGATATCGCTTCTGTTACAAATGAGCACGAAGAAGGGCTATTGATAATTTCAGTTTTTTTACGAGATCAGAATAAGCAATGACGACTGAAACCTAAGAATCGACCTCTTTTAAATATAAGCAATGCTGTTTGTGAAGGTCCTGACTTTGTTGTTTTGTAGTTTGATTGCAATGATTTTTAAATTCTTCCTGAAGTTATATACTCTTCCTAACCCTTCTCGTGTGAGCTAGTAATTCTTTCTACATATCACCGGTCTCAGGGTCAACTTGGATGTAAAGACCGAAATATTCGAGCTTAAACTCGCGTAGGTCATGTGTGAACAACCGTAGTGCTGACATTCATTTGCTTCTTGAATGAGTGTTTTTTGTTTCCCTAGCGAATACATATGTGACGAATGAGGCAATTGAACGGTCTTGAATTGTTTCGCAAGCTAAGTTTTCAGTGAACTCGCTTGCTAGAAGTGCCTGAATTTGAAATTATTAACGCGTTTTGCAGTAAGCAAGCCCACATGCTAATGGGATCCATTACGTTGCTCAACACACGCATGTCCATGAATTTACCTTAGGACATCGACAATAGTAAGCGATTTTTTTTTGCTTTATAAGCGTTCGTTAAACTCGTAAGGCCAAATGTTTGAGACTAGGCGCACCCCATCTGAACGTAAGGTGAGTGACGATACAATCGAGGTGTTGGTTCTTGTAATGTTGCTTAGAATGCGGGAGCCTCTTGTAATTTGCTGTAGTCTGTCTTAGTTTTTGCCACAGTGATTTTTCTGGCTACACTGGGAGGGCCCACGGTGGCGTTACGACCCTGGTGGAAACGTTTCCGTGAAGTCATTATGTTGCTAGTGAACCTAAACCTGAAGCGCTAGTAACCTTGTAAATTACTATAAATCATCAAATGTCGCCAGGCACGTACCGCGGCGGCCAGTCGGTGCTGGTGCGCGCTAAGTTGGCGCTGTCGGACGGCGTGGCGATGCAGCTGACGGTGCGCTCCACGGACCCCAGCGTATCCGAAGTCATCGCCTCCGCCGTCGGGTAGGGGAGGCTGCCACAGCCGGTCATTCGCTTTTTTTTTTATGTAGTTTTACGGGTTAGGTTACATTAAAATATTTCTGTATCATTTAGCGCACGTTGTTTCTCAATCATTTTGCTGAAGATGCTTCTCAATCATTTTGCGTATTGAACTCAAAGTAAATCTTCGTAGATTGTTTGCAATTGCGAAATTTTTGACAGCAGACCGAATAGACTAATAGAAGGTAGATATCCCGTCTTAGCATCGATTTCAGTGAGTTTAAGCACAGTTTAGATCCTACAAAGTTATTTCAAGTGTAATGTTTTTCAACTGCGTTAAACGTAATCCCAAACTTATTATTCAACTGCGTTGTACCAATTTAATGTTCATTCCGTTTACTTTCGTATTATTTCAGCGGCAAATCCTTCGCGTCAATCTAGTTTTGTTTCATAATATAACTCATGCTGCTTCTGGTCTAGACTCTTTAGGCACTTCGATCTATTCTTAATTGTTACGGTTTTTTCTCACCAGTCATGCTATTTAAATCTAATTCAAACGTTATAACTTTCAAAGCTTCCTTTCGTCAAGCCATTTTTCTCATCGTTTCTGAAACTTTTCGCCTGCATGGCTTCCTCACAAAATTTAGAATTTAATATCCTTCGCTGCAATCCACCGTAATCTCGAGGGTAATAGGCTGAGAAACTCAAGTTCGAAGTGATTTGTTCATCGTTGAAGAACGGAGATAATCAGCAAACCTTTTTGTCCAATTTTTTGCATTCTTCGCTACAAGATACTTTCCATTCATACTGCGGGACTGGAATTAGTTATGTGACTGTAATTAGAGAAATATATTCGAGCATCCATGTAACGCATTTTTCAATAACTTCAACTTATTAGCTCAAATGTATAATCACTTGTCTTTCCGTGGACTAAGGAAATGAAAAAGCGTTAATTGCACACATTTACTGAATACGGAGAATATATGGAACGAAAATGAACAACAACAGAAAATTTTGAGTCGAATGTTCAGAAAGCAGAGAATCTAGTTCAGTGCAGTAACTTTTCTTCCACGAATGAAAACCCCACAAATTTTTAAAAACTGCAAAAACGAATGTTCGTGTTGAGCATTGCATACGTTTCATATGTTAAACATCTTGGAATTAATAATTGTTCAAAAATTGAGTTCCGTAACTACGTACGCTACAGCACTGAGCCAATAAAATCATTTTCCCCACAAAAAAATTAAACTTAAATCTATAATTCGAATCAACAGGAAATTGAATAAAAGTTTACGAGGATTACTATAGGACAGCCATAATCGGCTAGCGATGGGGACCTTCAAGATGACGAAAGCTGTAAATTCCTCCCAGTTCCAAGAATCTTCCGAATTGCGGGCATTTTTTAACTTAGTTGCCAGTGATATACCGATCTTGCGCTGTACTTGTTCTCATTCACGAAGTTATAATGTACCTCAGGTCGCCCCTCTCAGAAGAATAAATCCAATATATTCCTATTTAGAGGTTCAAAAACAAATGAACGTACCTCAATAACTAGCCTAGACGCATAACCATTTCAAATAGGGAGAAACATTCTCTAAGAAGAGATACTTCATGAACAACAAAACAGAGGAAGTGAAGCATAATAAAGGTGCTGAAGCAGCAACGATGATGGCGCCAACAACCGACGCAACTCACAAGCCCATGCTCAGGTCAACGCCAAGATTTATGTGACAATTTACATTTTTGTGGAGGCACCGGTTCTCTTATTTCGATTTGATCAAGCTTTACTGGTCAATTACTTCTAGCTAAAGTCATCAAATTCTAGCGTTTTAAATCAAATTTCACCTCAGAACACTTGACACCGAAGTGATGAAGTACGCGGTGAGAGCAGGGATTGTAAGGAGCGTTCAGCTATGCGGTTTCAGAGGCACCCTTCGTGCCTGTAAATTCTGAAGTGCATCAAGTAAAATACAGCACTATAACTAGGCGTGTTGAACATGCAATAAGGTATAAAAATTGTGGAAATTTAGCTCTTCTAAAAGAAGTACGTGAAAACTTATTAAACAGTAGATATACCAAAGCAAAGCTAAAACACGAAAATATGGACGAGGCTTATTCAGCCAAATTGATCTAACATCTGAAGCATTTCTAGTGAATTTAAAAAGTCAGCAACGCTACAGTTACCAACTAAAAACGAAAAACGCAACACAGTCGAGAGCGATTATTACAAGACTACCCTCAGCTTGCCTTTCAGAGCCACAAAGTTTAGTAGCCAACGCCTACGTTCTCTTGAATCAAATTTAAAACCATAAAATTTATCATCCGCTTCCCACAAAATCAACTCGTAAGAATTTCCCAATACTGCTTGACTACGTTAACAGAAGTCTGATACAAATATGCCAAGTAAGTTGAATGCTTAATAATTATGCACATCAACACACGCAGCAACTTTCCACTGAAATTTTATAAATGCAGTATAACAATCTAGCAATAGCAGTGCTATCGCATTTTCACTGATAGCACGGCGCTCATCAGAAACTTGGACTCCAGTCTCTCCCCATATTGCTGGGCACACTCAGTCGCCCGTGACGCCAACCACCACTCGCGCGCGCAGCGACCTATTTTTTGAGTGTGAGCTCATGCACCGTACCGCCGAGGCGGAGGATAAGATCCCTGACAAGCTTCTCGTCTTCAATGTCATTCATCTGCACGTAAATTGGACTACAGCGGAACGATTGAGGAGCCACTGACGTACCTGAGGGCTGAGGTTCAGTTTTGACGCATCGAGCAGAGCTCTTCTCTTCCAACAGCGGAGTAGAGACCCCAGGATTGCAGACGAGAATGATTTCTTCATTCATGTCGCCTTCTCCTGCTGCAGAAGGTTGATCTTGACTAGTTATCCAATCGGCGGCAGTCTCCACTTCTTCATGCTCGCGTCTGGTGACCGAGCAAGATAGAGGGTCTTGGAGCTCTTGCTCTACATAAGTAGCAGCCAATTCTTCGTGCTCCTTCTTAATTATCTTATTCTTTGGAGTTTTGCCGTACAAAGACTTGCGCTTTTCTCCCGTGTTGTGATCAACTGAATCCATCATAAGTTCGAAGTCCCGCTTGGGAATAGAACACACACGGAGGTTCCATGTCTTCGTTGTGAGGATTGTTCTGTGAAGAATGAACCCAAAGTTAATGTCTTCTTTTCCCCCACATTAACGAGGGCGACTTAGCTGATGACTTGACAAGCGTACACACAGGCATACAACTTGCGTAACGTTACCGCTTTTTATAAATCGCGGTCAACCCCACCACAGCAAATTTGATGTCACAGGTTATCTTTCAACAAAAGGTTTAAAATATCAAATTTCATCTCCTACGAGACCTAGGGCCTCGCAAAGTGACGTAGTCAGCATAAACACTTTGAGAAACCTAAACGAAAAAAACATAAAATAGACTTCAGTAACGTCCTTTTTCGTTGAGAACTACCTAAAGCGGAAGATCATGGTCCATGTCAGACATCAGAAAAACTATACCTATCGTTCTTTTGCACCACTCGGAATTTTCATAGTAACCTAGTTGTGCACTACTACAAAAAGGAAGATAATGGTAGTTCACTTTCCAGAGGCGCACACAATAGTTTTCTAACACAAACGCCATAAAAATATCACATTTGAATGAGCTCGCGGCAAAAAGTCATCATTCAGAAATAGAATACGTATTGGATTACTGCAAGCAGTGTAAAGGTAGTGCAGTCCTCTGCCACGAGGTAAAAGTTTTCTGAACCAAGGAAAGCATGTCAGTCAACTCAATTTCTGCCGTGAGACCTCAGAACAAAAAAAAAAACATGAAAAATGAAGTTGCGAAGAAAATTATAAGTACAACCCTTAATTAAACACGTTGGTTTTCTCTCATTCATGACTCAAGAGCACGATTCCTTTGCTAATGATGCTTCATCGCTTGTAATTTTTATTGAGAAATGCAAAAATGATCATGAATGTAGGCTCTGAGTGCACAACCAAAACTAAGCTTCCTAAAATAATTATGTGAATAAAAAAATGAACAAAAATCACCCACACTTGCAATGAGTTGAAAATATTTGGTACATTGGGTAACTAGGATTTGTGAATTTCCAACAACTGACTGACAATTGTTAATAATGAAGAGAATTTCAGCAGCAATTATCAAATAGCTAAATTGCTGTAACACAAAAAACAGTTTCGTGTCCCAACACATCGGTGATACAAAAAAGCCAAGAAGAAAAGGACGATGGTGAAACCAATTTTCCACCATGGCCAAGCTATTCTTTCAACCTTAATCTGTTGAGATGTTATGAGAAAAGATGCAGTTTGAAGAAAATTGTACAACAGTTAGGTATCAATATGCTACATTTCAAGGGTTCTATCAAACTGTATGAGGCGAAATACATACTAGCACGTTTTTGTGATGAATTTACCATTCATAACTGTGATTGAAGACAAAACGCGGTGAAACAGAAAAAGACTCAATAAAAAATTCCGATCAAGTGTGTAGACCAATTGTAATTCTGCACAATATTAAAACATATGCGTTTCATAAGATCAGATTACCACAGTTAATGATTACCTTGCAGAATGAGCTCATGAGTGAGTGTTCAAAATGCTAGCACTTCTGTCTGAGTCATACATGGACTTCGAGCTTCAACAGCAAAGAAGGAAACTAGTCACGCCAATCATTACCTCAGAAAGCCATACACATTTTGTTGCAGACATCGCACCAACACATGATCAAGGCTAACACCTTTCCACTCATGATATGCCGATTTGTCAGCAAGTTGTAAGCTAAACTCAGCCACACGCTACTAAAACAAACAGCATACATCAATCAAATGCTTTACTTAATCCTAACCTTTATTCTTCATTAAATTTTAACGCATTTGAATTGCGTGGGTGAAAAATGAACGACAGCATATGATGCATGAGTATTTCAAGTGTGTTGAATATATGTAGTAAAGTATTTCAATTCACATACTACAAAGAAAATGTTCAGCGGAAAATATAGCTTACTACTAAGGGAATAAGGAATCTATGCACAAGACGTGTCACCCAAACAAGAACTTCTACATACAGAAAAGGGAAGTGCAGAAGGAAGTTGATAATCGATATAAGAAAGTAGTAAAAGCTGGAAAACAGGACAGCAATGAACCGAGAAAAGATGATTTGGTACATAACAAAATAAATACTTATCTTTTGAAATTTCTACCTACCTTTCAACATTAGACCTTACATTTTCTTTTGTGAATGTACTAGTTATCACTAACATAATAGTCATATTTTCGTCTGAGAGAATTCCATTTTATTAAAATACATACTTTGCCTACAATATATACATTATTGATTATTATGAGTTAAGCAGGTATTTTAATGAAATAGAACTCTCTAAAGACGAAAATATGACTGTTGCGTCTGTATTTGTATCCAAACTAATTGCCGGGATCAACAAAAGGTAAGCTTAACACTTTGACCTCAATTGGTACAACTGAAGTTCAATAGTAAACTCAAATTTAAAGTCAATTGCAATAAGCAAGTTTGAAAATAGCAATCATAAACAGTATCATGCCTTAATTTAGGTTCTATCAAGTATTTATGAAAATTAAGCTAGTGACTTGTGTGGTTGGTCAGCACCTTATGAAAATTCTCCATGGCCACCGGTGGCGCATGTTGCGGTCGAAGTGTCAGGTCAACCAAACGCACCCACCAAAACCACTAAGACATGTACTTATACCAACAAGACACTTACCCATCGTTACTCAAGTGTTCAAGCTTGAGCAAACGCTCCGAGCAGACCTTCGAGCAAGAGTTGAGGCAATTGGGCTTGAAGCGGAAAGTGACTTCGTCGCTCTGGCACCTCGAGTTCAACAAGGTCACGCTGCACACAGGGAGGTTGTTGAACGATGAGTAGTGTGCTAGGTGGAGCCCAGGGGTGCGAGGCTCCACATCAAACACAGTCTGATGTCCGCTGTTAGGACTGTCGCACCTCACTGGGTCGTCTACGTAGTCTTCATGGTCGTACCTGCAGTGCCAGAGGGTAGTTAGTACATCATATGCTAAAGCATGGAACTCCACTGAAATTTCATGAGACTTTTCCTCTTAGCATGGAATATCATTCAAATTTTATCTCAGTCTTATGAGTCTCTTTCTAGCAGCAGTAATTTTTTTATTAGACTAGAGATTCCTCCCAATTCTACACCTCTGTCTGAGGAGGAGAACTGGCATGGGTAACATATAGAAGGCTTTTTTGCATTTCCTGTTTAGGCCATCACATTGAACCGCTTGAATTATTTCTCACAGGTTGTGTGCTTATTACTATCTTCAAGTTCAACTTTTAATTTCTCATAAGGTTAGTGTGCATATTACCTTATTTCACAAATGGTGATTACTGAATTTTTACCTAATGTTGACCAGACAGATCTCAAGGAAGCATAATACTAAAACGAAATGCTTACACTCACCATCACATGAATTATTAAATGCACTCTTTTCTTAATTTTGATAGTGAAGAATGTATGAAGCCATGATTTTGGAACGGATAATTTCATTTTATGCTTTCAATCTAAATAATGTTTATAGTACAAACAGATAAACTGTAGTTTCTTCATCATTTTTGTAACATTTTACAATTTATCTAGTATCATGGTCAACTTTCACTTTCATCTAGCGATAAAATATTCCACTTGATGTTACAAAAATTACAAATTTTATAGCAACTATTGTCCCACACAGAGGTTCTAATAAACAATAACGATGTTTTTAAGTAAATTATACACATGCAGAGGTACCCCAAAAATAGCTTCAAATGAACAGTTTATCAATAAATCAAGAGGGAAAAAATCACAAAAGGGTTCAATGACAAAAAAAGCAACCCAAAAAATGCCAACCATGAATTTTTTTACTCCACATTCACAGATGACATGGAATAACTCTATATGGTACAGTTTATAAGCATGAAGAGCAAACATAACCATAACACAAAATGATCCAAGCTCAAGATGAACTAGGAAAAAAACAACAGGTCCTTGGTCACTCTGGTGATTGAAACTTAAGCACATATCACACCTCACATCGCTACATTCTTTTAAATCTTTCAAATCCTTCAATTTTGATAACTAAGTAATGAAACGCTATGCAAATGATGTTTACCTCATTGTCATTGGGTGCATATATTATAATGAGCAATTCATTGAAATGTGCCAGCAATGGATCTAAATCTTATACAGTATCTAACTCAACAATACATCCAGATCTGATAATATTGCAAACAACCTTCCAACACTACATCTAAATCTGCCAGCAGCAATACATCTTTATTTATCAATAACCGTCCGAACTATCAACAATGCTCCAAAATCTGTTGATTTTGCATTCAACTACCAACCATGCATCCAAATGTGCTGTTACTCAACTCAAACTATGGACCCAAATGAGCCAACACTGACCACTAGCAATGCACTCAAATGTGCAAATACATACAGATTTCCAACCAACAACTAAGGCACCCAAATAATCTAATACCGATTTCCCACTACTAGCAATGCATCCCATCAGTGAATCTTGCACCCAAATATGCTACCAGTTTCAGCTTGTTGCAGAAAATATTCATAAACCTGCTAGCTGGATTCAGTATTGTTCCTTTCATTTTTAGATCTCCACAAGGTAAAATAAATAACACAAGAAAGAAATCTAAGTTAATGAAAAAAATGCTATTTTAGAATCTGGATCTACATATTCATATCACAGCCAGCCACTAATGACATACCTTTACAGAATTCTCCACATGAAAAGCAGGAACCCTGAGATGCTAAACATCAACACACTCTCGGACAACACAGTAAGGCCAAAGAGCACCTTAAATACAAGGCCAAGTTCCCCACAGCAGCAATAATTCTTGACCAGGACCACCACTGAAGACAACTGCAGTGAATAACACAAGATGGAGAAATGAGCTCTTCATACATCTCTCATAGAAAAACAACACAAACACTCATAACAATACCATATGTAAGTGAACAGTACAGTAAATGACCACTCACAGGATACTAATGACACAACCACTGGTCAGGCATCTGAAACAGCAACAGGTAAGTGAACCAAGCACTAATTATTTGTTCACTCACAGGACACTAATACGTATTGCGTCTCCAATTTGGGTGCCTTTCAGCACGACAGGGAAATGGGAACCAGGCTTGGTCATCACCCAAAAGAGCTGACCCTGAAAACAGGTATTATATCACTTATGTGACATAGGACAGTAATCCTCCTTACCATGGCAAACTTAGTGACTTATTAAGGCTCCTCTACATGATATGATGGTCAGTTCAAAAATTGACTGAGGAGGTTCACCTCAGAAATCTATTCATTTCATGATTGCAGAAAAACAACGTAATAGAAATAATATAATATTCCGATACAGTGCATCTTTTACTAACAAAATACTTTTCGTACAAAATATAACACTAAGTAGTGAACGATAGGCAAGCATACTTTAGTACCAACTATTTTACAAATACTGGCAGTATGTTTTCAATACACAGGTAGGGCAAGGTATACTATTGAGTCAATGGAATTATTTTTAATGAAAGCAACATTAGGCATTACTTTCTTATCTACCTAGGATCAAAAGTATTAAATACAGAAGCAGATTTACAATCATCCACAATTGATTAGACCTTTTACTAGTGGCCACTACTATCTACCTACTACATGTTACCAAAGTGAACATTTTTCCCTACTAATACATCACACCACATACCCCAAAACAACAAACAAAAAACACAACACTACCACATTACCAAGTCCTAATTACATTAAAATTATGCTCCATAATTTCTTCTAATAATCATAAGCATGTGCCAAAATAGCTCCCTTGAATTTCTTACCTGAGAACCAAACTTGTCAAAGGGAATAACTTGGCTCTCAATCTGGGACATTTCATGCAACATTAACCATGAGCGCATCACGTTAACAGCTGGCTTATTTTAGATATAATGCATTGAAAGTTGCTTAATTTCACAACCTTACAGGCAGCTCCTGACTAGTTAGTTTCTAACTATGCCAAAGAACATTTATACATTGCACAATGTTGTTGCAAGAGTTGACTTCAAGTGAAGATTAGATCTGATCTATAGGAGTCTCAGCTCAATGCTTTCAGCCATTCATTGAATGAAGCTCAAACCTAGTATTATGTTGCTTGCATAGACATAATTGAGGTTTTTAAAGGCTACATTTAACACTATTATTTATTAATTCAAGGGTTTTTATCTCTAATTTAAATTCAATGTTTTGGTTTAATTGTAATTTAATATTTTTATTTAATAGGAACTAAATATTATTGGCTGGTGTAGCATGAGTTTCATATGCAATGCAAAAAAATTCAAACATTTCACAATTAATGAAAAAATCCCATAGTTTTTTAAAACTGTTTTCAACCCACTCTTGAAAAGCATAACTAACTTATGACACTCTTTCATCTTTCAATTTTGTGCATACATCTTCATTCCATATACCTCCTAGGCACTCACGTCATTCCTGATCAGCATTTACAACTATAGCTTTACTTTAATCTCCACCAAATTTCACTTTATAATTTACTTTGCCCATCCATGACCACTAACCTGAACAGTAGTCTCCACGATCAGCAGACAACTTAGGTAGTCCCTCCTCTGGAGCTCTCAATCTCAAACCACACATTCTCAGGCAGATTGTCATTTTATAGTGCAAAGGAGACCAGGTACAACCCTATCTAACTCCTCAGACATTCATCACTTTCTTCATTTCCTAATAGCTTAACAGGCAGATAGCACTAGAATTTGCACACAAACTTTTCCTTAAAAGAAACAAACTTATTTCAATGTGCAAAAAAGTCAAGAAGTTAACAAATTTAGAATCATTTTTACTTTTGTGAGATATATAAAGCCTTCTTAATATGATTATATGACATTTATATTTTTTTATTTTCCCTTAGTTTCTCAACCATTATCCTTAAAATATTGATTATTTTCATGATGTCAGTCTTTCTTCAAACCATTGTTCTTAACTCATTAACTTCTTAATTTTCCAGCCCAGATTAATGTTTACTACCCATTATCCTTACATTAGCCCATACATTCATTCAAACACTAGTTATCAGCTTATGAAATAAACAAAGCAGCTATCACTAATCAATGTACTGTTAGTTATACTTACAAAATTATCAACTTTTAACAAATCGGCAAAAAACAAAACTGGAAATAATCACAAGTTTTGATTAACCTCAGAGCCTGTAACTTTCCACTCACATGATTATAGTACGGTTTTCCTCTCGCCAGCTTTGAAGGAGGAATAGCAAACGAGCTCGGCACCCTGAGAACTGCCGGTTTAGCATAATCCTGCAATAAATCTTCAAGGATGAAGTCTAAGTTTTCAGCCTGATTGAACACATTCTGAATTTCAGAGTTGGCACTAGGAAGATTAGCCATCTTGTGTTCCTTGGAAGAAAATGAGAAAATGGATTAGTACATTGCAATATCAAGCAGAGGAGACAATTATTGAAAAGATCACAGATGGCCTTTTCAAGCATGTTAACTTCTCTTTTGTCACCACAATACGTCATTCAAAATTTTCTACCATAATACAACATAATCAAAATTTTTCTATTTTCTAAAGGGATATTACTGAGATTAAAATGAACTGAAAATTTCTCAGCTTGTTTTAACAATCAAAAATAATTTCGGCTCAACTGCTTTATAAATTTCATTTTACTCCCTAATAACCTGTAATTTATTATTTTTTAATGTGCTGAATTCAAAAAGACAAATTATGATTCAAGCAAAATCAAAAAGTTTTTTCCAATTCCCTTCAACAATATTCACATTTTTTATGAAGTAAATATCCAAATAAAAAATTAAGAGCAGTTTAAATATATATTCATATTCAAAGAAGCATTTTTTTTGTGTTTGCTAAAGCTGCAGACAACTAACACCTGAAGAAAGATAGAGGCTAGTTACACACTTTCCGTATCAGATTGCCAGAAAGCAACCGACTGCACAACAAATTTTGAGTAAGGGTATCTGCACACCAAAAGACTTGAAGCAAGAAAGCAAGCAAACTTGAATTGATTAACATGGATTCCTATGGGAGTGCACAAACTAAAAGCAAGCGAGCGAGAAAGACAAGATTGGCTGAAGTGAGAAAGCGGCTCAAAGGATTCACGCTCCAAAGCTATGGCAAAAAGCCTCTGGCTGCCTGGCAGTGCGTGGCTAGATGTTGATGAGGAAGGTGTGCAGCTCAATTCCTCTAGCATAAACTGAACTTCTGATATCCAAAGTTTATGCTGTACTGTGCCTTTGGAACTCATAAGATCTAAAGCACAGTGACAGATTACATGTTTTAAGGCAATGGGATGAAGTCGGAATGAAACTCAACATTACAAACACATGCTTGTACCACTGGTCTCTGTTACAGACCACTCTCCATAACATTCAGGCACAAACTGGCTGTCTTTTGGTGTGTGATAGATCTCGCATGACATCTTTATCTCTCGCTTTCAGTCTTTTTGTGTGCAGCACCCTTTAGGAGGAAGCTACCTAATTTTTCATTCACGCATTACTTTCCACTGTATATTCATCCAGGATGAGCATGAGGTATGAGGCATTCTTAGATGTGACTGTAATTGTCATTGGGAAGAATACAATGTTCATGCCATTGAGCTTGCACAAGAACAATTTTCAAGTCACAGTGGAATACTGGATGCTATAACACCAGATATTGGCCTACAATAGTTTTGCAAAGCCAAGTACTTGATCATGGCAATCTGATATCTTTTTTGTATCATTTAAATGTCGAGTGCCAAATTACCATTTCCAACAAGAAAATCATCATGAAATTGGTTGAGCTTCAGAACTTCAGAATTGTTGATGATAAGAAATCCTCCCATATCAGCTTGGTCAGCAAAGAAGCCAAAATATTGGGCAGAGTAAAGACATCTCTGTTAGATCCCAAGTCAACCTAATTGGTGGTACTTGACAGCTTCTTGCATGAGGCATGAATTGGGATATCTTAAACCACCACCAGTGACCTTTTCCCCCATACAAAATCAAGTATGAGAATCAACTGAATAAAATAATAAAACAACCAACTTGCTATACAGGCACAGCAAGTTTTTGAGAAAAA
>JACJUY010002188.1:142246-153471 GCA_014220935.1 Platorchestia sp. MABIK
TGACTTCTTTAAAAAAGGCGATGTTAAGGCGAGAACACTGGAACACTGTTAAGTTAAGGAGTCGTGACAACACTGACAGAAGAATGAATTTCTATTGTGCAATATTTCATTTATTCAATGAAGGTGTTTATAACCATTAGGAGAAGTACTTACAGTGAAGAATTTCACTCAAGCAACAACTATAATTAAACACAAAAATAAAGTTCATTGCAGCATTTATCTATTTATGCATGCACCAAAAAATTAGGCAAGCTCAAAGTTTGCCACACACACACAACGCAGATAAAATATTTAAGGCCAAGCAGCATTTTGATCACAAAACTGGAGAACGGCCCCAAGGGGCTGCAACCATCGCGCAAACTTTGTTTCAATTTGCGAGACAGCGCAAGGCGTGCCAAAAAATTTCATGGAAAGACAATTTGATCGAAACATTTGTTCCAACGAGTATTGTTATTACTTCATACTGAAGCCTGAAACGGGTATGGCACAATTGTAATCCTTGGGACGCTTCCCGATTTATCTGTTTCAACGAAAGTTGTATTACTTCAAAGTGAAGCTTGAAACGGGTATGGCACAATTGTAATCAATGTGACGCCCAGTGAAGGAGCTCCCACCGACAAAAAAAGACCAACACGCCCACCTTCCTGGGAGTTTTGGTCCAGGCGAGGTGGGTGAAATGAGAGTCCACAGAGCAGGCCACCACCTCGGTGTTGATCTTCCGGAACTCGTCAATGCGGTCGTTGAACGCAAGAATTTCAGTGGGACACACAAACGTGCTGCCAGGGACACTTATTGTTAGCAAAACTCACAAGGTAATAGTAATCCTGAAGTATTTTGCAACTGTTTAGAGCAAGATAGGTTAGGAGTGCAACAAACTTTTCATGACCATCCTTTTAACAAATTACAACAACGACAGCGGCAGTTACTTTCGGGCAGGTTTTCCAGAAAACAAATAAGAAAACCAGATGAGAAGAAAAGCCTAGAATCCCTTCAAATTTTAGCAACCAATAATCTACAACTCATTTCCATAACCTAGAAATGGAAATGACAGAAGGCAATTGAGTTTAGCACTTGTAGTGCTAGAGACAACATTCATTCTCTACAGGTTGTCTCTACTGTACTTGGAGCAAAGTTTTAATTTCACTCAACTAAACTTTGGTTAGTTTTCAACGCTATGCTTTCAGATCAGAGTCAGTATTATGTTTACAGTTGGAACACAAATACAAACATTATAAATAGACAGAAACTTTGACTGTACTTCAACACAAAAATTAAGCAATCAAAAATTAGATCTGTAAATAAAAGTTTTGCAAACTAAAAGGAATAAAATAGGTACTCACAAGTCCAGGGGGTAGAAGAAGAAAACCAGATACTTTCCTCTGTAATCAGAGAGCTTCAGGTCCTGGAACTGGTCATCCACTACAGCAGTGGCCTCCCAGGCAGGCGCAGGTTTGCTGACTGCATCAACAAGGATAAGCTTATTAACTACAGCTGATGTAGCAAGCAGTGGTGTACAAAAAACTCTAAAATGATGGCAACTTCATTAACCATGGCTGATGCGGCAATTCAGCTCTTGCAGCAAGCAGTGGCATACAAAAAGAGAAACTCCAAAATTGTAGCACAGGAGACACGTGGTTATTTAAATTGTGTTGAGCTCATAATAGAGAACTCAGAACAGCAAATATGAATGAGAAGCTCGTCTCATAATATATGTTTCCAAATGCTCTACATTACACATTAAACATACGAGTTTGTAATAGTTACTAGTATTAAAAATAATAACAGGACATTTCTGCATTATAAGGGCCTAGTGAAATATTTCCTCAGAGCCAACCTTAATACTAGCTCTAAAGCTCTGTATTTACAAGTGATGTGGCATCATGACTACTGAAAAAGTTTTTGCACTTCCCTCCATTGATGCGTCCAATCTCTCACACATCCCTGCTGCTCAAAAATGCAGGCTATACCTTCAGGACTGAAACTCAAGTAAATTGTCACAATGGAGACATGGCCCCAGCTAGCCAATTAGAGCATGCATTCATTGACCCACTCATACTCATCAATGACATTTATTAAAATGAAATGCTTTAGCACTTCTGTCTCATGTAACTCTAAATAATTTAGAGGAAACATTGTCAAATAATGCCCTTCATTTGTTGGCATGTAATGCATCTGAACTACTTAAGGCAAAAAAACAAAAATATGATTTATTTAGACCCATGAGGAAAAAGATACATTTCTTCTCACATGCAAAAGTCAAGACCTAATAACTGTGTCTACTTACTCATGGCTTTAGTCCACTGCAACGAGTGTCCTGAAGCCCGTCCCTCTGTGTTGGGGTAAACATGACCTCCTGCATAGGTCTGGCACTGACTGCCATCAGTGGTAGGAATGGAGCTCACAGCTCCACTCAAGCAGCAGCCTAATACCACCAGTAACCTCAACATTCTACTCTGCAATGAAAAATGAGTCAATACTTTAAGTACTTTTTTGAATGCAATAGCATGGAAACGAAGCATGTACATTCCATTCCCTTTTTTGGCAAGCATTTGTGTCTTGGCTCCTTTGACTATCATTAGCAACAATCCTTTAGAATCAGTACATTTTTAAAATTCTTACGAGCAGCTTTAAGCTACAGCTCATATCTAATATTTGTCTAGAACACTACACTAATCAGTTTTGAAGATACAAGTGACCTCTTTGATCTACAAACCTTTAGCTAGAACAGTTGTATTGAACTGTTCTTCTTACTTCAATGGGTAGGAGATTCTCAATGAAAGGTCTTGAGCCATGGAAGTAGTAGTGCAATATTTTAGCCAACAAACACATACTGTACTCTGAAATAGCAATGGTTTTTGGGCATAATAGAACAATTTTTCCCTTGAAGAGTTTTTTGATACAATGGCTTACTGATTTCACAAGGAGGAAAATTTATGTCAAGAATGGAAGCCTATCCTTGATGGTCTTCAAATTCAGGGGCCTGAATAAATGTACTAAAATAACAAATTTTCAAATAATTCACAAGGTTGCAGGTATCACTAGCCACTAAGGAGTATCAATGATCAGAGCAGATTGATGTAAACATGGAAATTGAGCTCATGATAAGCACAATTGGTGTGGACTTGGCAGTTCAGGAGATGGTGAAGAACCCCATCCATTCATCTCACATAACTTATAGGTAACTTCAACTTCCCAAACTAAGGAACACAGAAACTAACAATGCTATTACATCCCTTTAGAATCATGAATGAAGAGATGAGGCAATAAAACTGCTGCAATGTTTGACATCAATACACATATACTTTGTATAATACACAAAACCAGATAGAGATTAAATAAGTTAGTTTGACAAATTGACTGCAAGGGGAAAAACTGAAGATCAATATTCAATCCAAAGTTAAAGTAAAATTGTGGTAAGTAATTTTGAGAAGAGCCAACATTAACTGGACCATGCCTAAATTTAGCTTTAATTGGGTATGTATTAAGCCCTCCAACTGGAACAAAAGTTCTCCCAAAAAGGCAAGGCTTTAGTTGGTATGGAAATACATAAATGAGCTATCAATGCATGAAATGCAGTCTCTCATTCTTTACATAAAAGCAGTAAGCTTGAAGAAGTTTATGAATCAAGATCGAAATTGAAGGAAGAAAATGGTACAGAACAAAAGACCAGAACAGAAAAAAAGCAACATAAGATGAAAAATTTACTCTCCTTCAAAGAAAAGAAATGCCTGCCTAACTTTTCCCTTGAGACCTCACATTTTTCTTACCAGTTCACATAGATATATTAGCTCCATCTCTCTAAGGGAAAAAAAACTGATACATTTTGGTATTATTGCATTAGCAGTTCACTTTTAAATGATACTTGAAAGATATCTTTCAGTCAATTTATATTCAAATTACAGTAGAATCTAGAAAACCATCAATTTTCAAGGCCCTAACCCTTTAAATAATAGGCATTATTTCATCAAAATTACCGCATTCTATTTTTCTCCTCAGATAATTATAATAATTACCAAGGGATTCAATGTCTCTTCATTGTAAATTTGTTACTAACAGCCAAGAGAAACCATTTTCTCACGAGGTACTAGTCACATAATCAGAGAAGCATCCTACTTACAGTAGTCAGCTTCTTTTCTAGCAATGAAACAACCAAGCAGGTTCTGCTCTGGCCATCTGCACAAGGCTGGGTTGCACCATGTAGTGAAGGATGATTACGTGAAGTTCAGAATCTGCTAAACCCAATCAAGGTTTTTTCCAGTAAAACATTTTCACTGCATTATGTAAAACTCCCAATCTACTCAATTTGGCAGCCATTATACAAATCTCCTGATGCGCTGAATTGTTAAGTTATAAAGCAGTGAAATTAAATGTGTGATGAAACTTACAGACTTTTATTCTAAGACAAGAAATGTTACAAGGAATGTAAGCAAGAGAGCATGATGCTACACCCTCCTGTCAAGGAAGCAAGAACAAGACAGCCTACTGTGCACATCTTTTATTCAGTGTTGCCACACTAAAGAGCAGAATGTATGCTAAGACTAAAGGCATATACTGTAAATTTATACTCCATTTATACCTGATTATTAAACGATAAAAGATGTTTTCAATACTTTAACATCCATTTAGTGTACTTTTGTTGTTGAGAAATTTTCAATTGACACAAAAAAGGCTAAATACCTCTTAAACTTTGTCATTTTCAAATTTGTATTACCAAATTCTTCATGCAAATATGAAAATCAGCTGAAACAATCATTTCTACATATCAGCACATATATTTCAAATATTGCAACAAAGGTGAAGAACAACTGCAATTCTGACTCAATTACTAAGCCAGAATTCTAAAAACTAAAATCATAATGAATTACAAAACTTATGGTAAAACAATACACCTTCCATTTGCTACTGAGCTGAAGAGCTCAAGCAAAACACTTGCTCAGTTATCTCTGAAAGCAAAGCATTATTGTAATGGCATCGTTAATACATTGCATCCATTGGTGGCTAAGGCTATTCCATTTGAAATATTAAAATCCAAGCAAAACACATCTATGATCAAAGGCAGTCATTTTGTGTTCAACATCTATGATCACAACCTCTGGACAGCATGGCTGCTACAAAAGCTATGAAAGCACTAAATGCATAATTTTTTGGCTGATTTTACTTACAAAGAACATTCATAATACTAAAACATAAATCTTTTAATTTTACTATTTTAGTCATTTCGATCAATATTGAATTTAATGTTGTCAATGATTTCAATAATTTTGTTGCCGTATATAGGCAATATGGTAGATATAAAGATGTTTTACATGAATGACATTGTGCTCGCAAATGCTTAGTTTTCAAGATGTAGCATATACAGCGTTCAGGTAAGAATATCATTAACAGCAGTTTCGATATGGCTCTTGAGGTGTATGACGGATACAGAACATGCGCAGTTACTTTGGCGGGAAAAACCATTAATGTTGGTATGGCTATGTTGAGTTATTTTGGGTTTACTTAGGTTAGTTTATTTAACTAGTCGGTCAATATTGAATTTAGGCCTTTCACGGAAATTAAAAATTCCATTTCAGAGAATCACTGAAGCTACACATTTAAAAACGTTTTACACAAACAACATTCTGCTCGCTGATACGTTATTTTTGAGTTATTCAACTTTGAAGTTATAAGAGCGTCAAATTTAAAAGTGAAGGAATGGACACGTAAATATGCTGTAATACGGTATTAACATAACGATGGGTGAGGTTAGGAAAGGTTAGTTAAATAAAATAACCTAAACTAGCATAAATCAACCTAAAATAGCTTACCTTAACTTACCCAAACCAAGTTTGTTAGTTTCCCGCCAAGAAGTGGGCATCACCCAACAATGCGGCGACTAAGCAACCAACCATATGTTATTCCTATCTGAACGTAATTATTGTTATATCTAAAAAATAACGCATCAGCGAGCAGAATGTCATTCATATAAAACGTTTTTAAATGCGTTCCTTTAGCAATTCTTCGGAACGGAATTTTTAATTTCCGTGAAAGGCTTAAATTCAATATTGACCAACTAGTCTAACATCAGCTATTCTCAAGTCAACGCCGTATTTCAGCTTATTTAAGTGTCCGTTTGTTCAACTTCATCTACAATATTGCATTCACTTCAAAGTTAAAAATCTCAAAACTAAGCATTTGCGAGCACAATGTTATTCATGTAAAACATCTTAAAATGTCTCCAATTACCTAAATTTTGCACTGAAATTCTAAAAGTAGTTGACAACATTCAATTCAATATTGCCTTATACCGCAAGAGCTGTATCAAAATTGCCCTTAATGCTCTTCTTACCTGAACGTTATTAATGCTATATCTTGAAAACTAAGCATTTGCAAGCACAATGTCATTCATGTAAAACGTCTTTAAATGTCTTTAGTTACCTAAATTTTGTAATGAAAGTAAAAAAGTTGTTGACAACATTAAGGACAGCGTCCCCCATAGGAATCCAGGATATTGAGAAAATTGGAAAAATAGGGATTATTGCTGCTATAAGAAGTGTTAGAGGTCAGGTACATCCTGTGAAAAAATGAATTTCGTACGTTCGATCGTTCGCCCGCTACGGGGGTTTGAAGAAGGGGGGGGAGGGGAGGGGGGAAGTTGTATTTTATCATGTTACACCTCCCCTTGGCTACTTCTTCACGGTTTGACGTTGCTTTGTCATCTTCTATGTCTATTTACTACTGTGTAATGATTTCTAGGGTCCAAGCTGACCCTAGAAATAATTACGAAATAAATTAAAATTGTTCATGTTTACCTATTTTGCCTTTTTTTAGAGGATCGGAATGTGGGGTTTCAAAAATCATCTCCTCCTACAGTTTTTGAGCTACAGTGATTATTTTGGTATCATTGGATGCGGAATGACAAGGGCTTTTAAGGATACTATAAATAATTTCACAACTACCTATTGTTCACACGTTATGACGTCATAAATCTGCATTTTTAAAAAAAAACAAAAATTGCTCTAAATTTTTTTTTTTTTTATCAAAACTGTATATGTGGGGAATGTGTTATAGTATCCTTAAAAGCCCTTGTCTTTCCGCATCCAATGATACCAAAATAATTACTGTAGCTCAAAAACTGTAGGAGATGATTTTTGAAAACCCCCCCTTAAAATATCATTTTCTCTGGTTTCCCATTTTCTTTTTAAGAAAATCGCATTTTTTCATAGATGATAAACAATTCCAAATTGCATTTCCTAACAGTATACCAAATTTCATTGCTCTAGGTTCAATAATAAAAAAAAAGGTCCAAAAGGGGGACGCTATCCTAAAATTCAATATTGAGTCATTTCAAACAACATATATTTCAGAACATCAATTCTCAAGAATGATATGCAAGTTTTGAAGCACTTTCATTTTTTTCTAACATATAATACATTTCAAACTTGAATAAGAATCAAGACCCTGAATATGCATGTAGAATAAATAAGGGCTCAAAGATGATGCATCCATCATAAATTGAAAAGTAAGAGAGAATGGCTTCTTAACTAATAGCCAAAATTCATTTCATTAGTATACATAAAACTTAATATTCACATACAAATTTTTTTTTTTGCTTTTGAAATGTTTAAATAGACCTGCACACTTAAATATTTAAAAGGCAAAGGACAATTGAAAAAATGGTTGACCATTTTAGTAAACAACCTAAAAGCTTAATGATTATATATAGATTATGGATCATATGTTGTTAGATCAAATTAGCATGACCAGATAGCTAAAAAAAACTAAAAACAAACTAACTCCCAACAACTCTCAGGCAAAGCTCATTCTTATTAACGAGTAATCAATTTCATTTTTGAACAGTGAAATAATTGACATAATAGCTGACTAAAAAGCAATATTATAGCCTAAAGTTAAATTAGAAATTCTTATGGTATTTTTTACTGATAACCTACTATAATATTCAGCATAATTCAGGAGCCCCAATTTTTAACACATTCTATTAATAACAATGTTAATTACAATTTTGCTACAAAATATTTACTTGCAACACTTGAACTTGTATTGCAATACTTTACAATTCAAAAGCAAAAGAAAAATAAATTGAATATGCATTGATTAATTGGTCTCAATACAGCATATCACTCTTGAATTTGATGGGAAAATGAAGAATAAATGCAGTAAAATTACTACACAATTAATTTAAATTATTCACTTTCAAGTCAACAATGGTCAGCATTTAGCACCTCCAACTACATAAGGAAAGTAGTAGTATGTAGTTCAATGAGGAACACCGCGGCTTGGAAGAGCAGTAGGATTTACTTTGGTCCAATTAGGCATTTTACCAGTTACAGGCAGGAGTGCCAGATGCAATAACAAATAGGACGTGGGGCATTTAAATTTGATTCAGTATATCAGTTTCGGCAAGAAATTCAAGGACCAGCTCAGCTCTGAATCGGTTTTTCAGCACACTACTTACAAACAAAATTGCTTTTTGGGCTTTAACAAGGCTTATCCGGTAGCATAAGCTCTATTAAAGGGACTACGAGCTGGGCTCAAAGTTATTGCAGGCCAACTCCTATGGCATTGGTTGAGCATTTCTATAAAGTCAAAAATCTAAGGCAAGCGACTGAAAAGAAAATTAGCTAGTTGCATGAATTAAGTTTTCAAACTAAAAATAAATAAGTAATCTTTGGAAAAGCTTATATTTTCCAAGCTGACCAATTGAAAGGACAAATATCAAGGTACCCTAGGAATTTATAAATTGAGTCCATCTAGTGTCGTAGATATGGAATGAAGTAACGCCTGAACCAACTGTCGGTTTACACGTCGTAGCTTTCATGTTCCCACGCATGCTGCAATGACATCACTCGTTGCTGAAGTTGTTTGTGAACTATTCTTGCTAGCTAACTACAATTCATGTACTCTGCAGAGCCTTGAGTATTTGTATCGCTCCAGCTTCTCATGCGTGTCATAAATTAATTAACCATAAAATTCCTACTCAATTTTTTTTTCTGAAATGCGTACCGCGGAATTTTGAGCAAAGCTCAAACAGGTTTTGAAGCATTTAATGTTACGTATTCCATCTTTTCAGATTCAACCATTTCCTCGCGTGCTCGCGTGGTACAGTGGTTAAGGGATCTGCCTTGGATGTTGGAGGCCCGGGTTCGTATCCCGGCACTGGCGCGGCGATTTTCCCCGTTGGGTATAAGGGAGAGCTCAAGCACAATACCCCACTCAACCCAGGTGTTGGAAATGGGTACCGGCTTCACGGGGGAACCGTCATGGTGTCCTATATATAGTGTTAGTTTTAAGACATTTGAAAAACCAATGCTTAAGATCATATGTATCAGACTTGATTGGAAATAAAGCATCTTAAGATGCCGATGTTTTTTTTTTCCTCTAAGACAGCCGTTTTTGACCACTGGAGGGAAAGCTCTTAAATAACTCATTTTTTAAAAATAGTTAGTAATTTTTAAACCATGGCTTGTAGAAACTTCAAATTAGCATCATGGTTAATGGGGTCAACCCAAGATTTCAAATTTTTTCATCCGATTCGTTTGAAATTTGGCCAGTATATGTATTGGTTAAAAGCAACCTTTTTTCACTCGGTAACTTTTTTGATTTGGGCCTTATTTTTTAAAAAAATACGAAAAACTTGTTTTTTGGAACATTTTTGTGGATATTTCAAGAAAAGATTAGTCATTGAGTTTTTATGCTAGGACAAAACCATAGACAGTTTTAGAATCCTTGGACCATCCCTAACAAAAGTACGGTAGAAAATATTGCATGTGTAACTTTTCTTTCTTTTTAATAGCAAAATTTTATCACTAATCAAATATACGCTAATTTTGGGTTTTGTGATTGTGTGTGATGCCACCCGGCTAAGTGGACACAAATTCCTCGAGTTTAACGGGCTCTACGTCACACAAATTGCCTGACACCCTTCTGGGGTCGGTAACACTTACTTATGAAAACAACATGAGCAGAGCATGGTAATAAATGAGTTCTCACCTTTCGAAAATAATGTTCAGGTGATCACTTCTCAATTGTCGCAAATCAAGCCATCGCTCCTTGCTGAAGCCCGAAGCAAGACAGCCAATACCTTGCACAATAAAGGGCAAAGCCTTTCATTTATTTAACCAGGCCTAAAAAGGCAATAACGCTGGCAGGGCATGACAAAGCGGAGCAATGGTGGGGGTGCTTCACTTCCTTGGCGACTAATATCAGTGCACTTAACTAATCGTGCGTCTGATCTTCTTGCTCGAGTCCGAAGCCACTGCAACGGTTTCGAGCAAACTATGGAGGTGGCCGCCAGCCGCTGCCACCTCAGATTCTATTTGGCCGTCTCCGCGAGTGCATCTCAAGTGTGCTCTACGGGTTCGGGCTTCGACCGACCCCTGTTTCTGGGACTAAGTGTCCTTGACAGCCGGCTTAAATTGAAGACGTGTTCGCCTGAATATTATCTTCGAATGTCAGGTGAGCCCCCTTTCCTTTGTTACGCTTGTCTTGCCAAATGTCTTAAAATTACAGCGTTCCCTGACCCCACTTTGGGTGTTAGGTAAGTCTATGTCTTCAGTGTCCGTTAATTCGGAAAGTTACGCTGCCCGGTAGGGTGGCGGGACACAATATAGCCGGCTGTCCAAGAACCCAAGGGTTCCATGTAGCGAGGTTTTGAAGACTGGAGACCAACGGAGCGCAAACATTCGATGCCCCCGAGGTCGCGGTAAGATGCAGTCTGACGTGGCAGCCTCCGGAGGCCACGCACGTTAGCTTGCCCGAATCCGCTGCTATGGCTTGGGACTCGTAACAAGAAGTGCAGACGAACGTTTTAGTGTTTGCAAATACGTTTGCAGCCGAGGATGGGAGGAACACCTACCATTGCTCTGCTTAGTCGTAAATTATTTAGGTATTGAACTTAGGCAGATAAATATGATTGCCGCCTAAGACTCATTACTGCGGAAGGCCTTTAAATTTTGCCTTGCAAAGTCCGCAGAGGACCTCAGCGCTGAGCAATGGCTGGAATTTCGACAATTGATAAAACATTTTTTTGTACAATTTGGAAGTTTGCTACCGTACTTTTGTTAGAAATGTTTCAAGGATTCTAAAACTGTTTTTGGTTTTGTTCTAGCATAAAAACTCAATGACAAGTCCTCTTTTGAATGTTGAAAGTTAGATGTTTTGAGTTGTCGCAAATCCAGCCATCGCTCGTTGCTGAAGTCCTGTGCAAGACAGCCAATACCTTGCGCAAT
>JACJUY010002189.1:0-57682 GCA_014220935.1 Platorchestia sp. MABIK
CGTGACTGAAATAAAACTCAGTACCGTGACTGAAATAGAACTCAGTACCGTGACTGAAATAGAACTCAGTACTGTGACTGAAACAGAACTCAGTACCGTGACTAAAACAGAACTCAGTACCGTGACTGAAATATAACCCAGTACCGTGACTGAAAAGAACTCAGTGCCTTAACTAAATTAAAATTAGGTACTGTAACTCGTGTGTTGTTCAGATCAACCTCGGGTATGGTTAACACTAACAAGATTCTCCATACAAATATCATTCACATGTCCAGCGAGAGAAGTATGGTATTTCTCTTGTATAACCTGATCAAACGAGAGCAGCATTCTATATTTTAGTGTTGTTTGTTTAAGGGCTTCAGTACGTGTCACTTTTTCAGTAATTCGAATTTCTTCTGTTGCTTCGGTTACTTTAACCACGGATAATAATTATTGTCCGATATCTCAGATGAATGTATCGATCGTTATCGATACCACAGTATACTAGTACTAGAAGCCAACCAGGAGTGAAGGTATGCTTTAAGATAATTTTTCACGAGCAAAATTTCAGATCATTCATGTACTGAACGTGAATTTAAAATAAAACCTCGACGGTATCACGCTTTGTAATTAGCAAGCAAGGCTTTTCACTTAATATACTGAAGCGAGAGATACAAATCTAAATGCTTGGTGCATTAAAAAATCTGTGATTTACTTCAGTTCTTTACATGTACTTGCCATATGGAGCCCAGACATCACTTATCTGTTATGCAATGGAGTTGGCATCTACTGACGTCTGTTGCAACTGGAAGCTCGTTTAACGAAGGCTCTCTGAAAAAAAATTTTTGTCGGCAAAATTCTAAAAGTTTCCTGCTCTTCGTCACTAGCCATCACGATCTGCCAACAGTGGTATTCAGTGGGGGCTATTCTTGTCAATGATTGTGTTTAAATGGTCAGTTTACTACAGAAAATTGTCATAGGAAACTATCTTTTCCAGCAGTGGATATTTATGGCAACAACTTATTTACCCAATGACAAAACGCAGATCAATTTGTTTGGTTTGTTTGCTTGCTTGTCACAGTCCACTGACAGCTTTCAGGAATAATTTAGTAATTAAAAACACCCTACTTTTAATTTAAAATATAGGAAAATGCACGTACTTTATTTCATAAAACAGTTAAAATTCAACTTCTATTGGCTTGTTACAAATAATTCAAGTCTTTTTCTTATTCGTAATTAAAATTCTTTATGGTTGAACTTATCGTTATTATTAAACTCGCTGAAATGTGAAAATGTCTGTGGCAAATGATCATTTATCAGTAAATATTTCACATAAACTCCTAAGCAACTGTGGACTTGGAGAAATGTTTCTAATTGCTTTGAAATTATTTTAACTTTGCGAACAGCCAGATCATCTACAAATTTCTAGGCTAGAAAATTAATGTCCCAAACAACCTGTCTCAGCTCGTCAGGTCTACTTATATGACAATAGTTATGGAAAAAAGAAAAATAACATCGTACAACTATTTATCACCTAAGATTTCTGCTCAACTTTCGAGTAGAGTTTACTGTTGGAGTACTCCACCCGTAATTGGTGTTTTTTCATGAGAATATAGCCAAGGTTACTGTGTTGCACAGTAGCATCGGCTTAATTATTTCTTCCTTTACTACATTTTTTAGTTACGTAAATCATTTACGTCCTCCAATCTCAGCTGAAAGTATTTCCTAGGATTTTTCTCTTAGAAAACTATTCTGATATTCTGATAATCTAGTATATACATTTTTGGAATTGGAACAATGATTATATTTTAAGAAGCATTCATTTTTATGTTTGCCAAGCGCTGCAAATCGAGCGAGTGAGCTAAAAACACAAATTCTTCAGCCCGTTCAAAAGCAGGACCAATAAAGGCGCTCGAGATCATTAGGACTTGCAGTTAAATTTGAGCAGGTTCTAGACGGGCAGTGCAGGCCATCACGCCTTATTATTATTGTTTATTCTGAAGCGAGTTTGGCCGAAGTGAGATAGTGCATTCTTGTCGAGCGTGCCCCTCCATCACTCTTGGTTCGGTCGACAGCAGCTCCTTGCTTCAATCAAAGAAGCGTCACGCGAGTTCGAAAACTCTCACCTCAGCTCATTAAAGAGCTCCGCGCTGACCGCCTGCGCTTGTTCATCATATCTTCAATGCGCTGTTAATCTCGAGCCCTCTCGCGCCTCTTTAAATCACGCCGTTCTTCATGAACTAATTGATAAAATCCTTTTTGTTTATTTCTCCGTTCTTTTTTAACTGGCTACAAATTTTGCCGGTTTCTAATTTTGTTTTAGATTGATTCAACTAGAATTCTATTAAACACTCTTGTGAATCTCTGTGACGATTGGTTTCGCTCAATTTTTCAACGCTGCAGTTCTATAATCGATTATGTTGAACAAGTTATGGCCCACGATGCCGGAAAACGTTGAGGCATACATAACATAGCGAGAGGTAAGTGATATATTTCCTTGAGGAACCGCTAGGCTAATGGAAAATATGGACAGCAGTTATCACACGTGAGGTGGTAACAATCACTGAGGATGCAAAAGCTGCGAACAACATGCGGTTCTCTCCATGAGTTGATGTGGGTGCGAATGAAGGCAGCAATTCGTCTGCGTGCTGTTGTTGATGATTCTGCTTCAACTGACTTATCACCTCCATAAATAGCAGGGCTCATGGAAGGCCCGATTTGGGTTTAACAGTTGGAGGACCCTAAGCATGAATAATCGTATTCTTGCAAGTAGGAAAACACTTTGAATAAACCAAAATTGAGGATCGGCTTGTGATATTTTTCAGCTGTTTTAAATCAAGTTCAGAGAAAATTTTGAGAATTTGCAGTTGTTCTACTGTAGGCAAACTGTTATGAAGATTTTTAAGTTTTGTGAATGCAGCTTTGCATGAAATTTCCAGAATTAATTGTGAGGCACATGATCATGTTTTAGTATCTAAACTTTTTTAAATTTGTTACTTTTCAGCAAACATTTTACACTCTGACTGAAGAAAAATGCGAGCAAGAAAGACTGTTATTTTAATAAAGCCTAAATTGAGGCCCAAATTCAAATGAGTAATAAAAAATGCACTGAGAATAAATGAAAAGATAAATTATACAGTAAATGTGCGCACGTTTCATCCAAACAAAATTGACTAAATGTTCGTCCAGTTTTAGTGTCAACCAGCGTCGCGTCAGCCGCGTGCAGTGCCTGACAAGGCCTTTACTTTCGATTGCCAAGCACACGGCAGTTATTCTAAGCACACTAGGTTACCTAGATAGAAGGAGTACTTTGGTAGCAGTATATTTTCTGCAGAGATAAATTTGAGATGAATTTTAACGAATTCAGTGGCTGGGATTGGACTACGAATGGCACTACGATCGCTAACTTTGTTGGTATTATCGCAGATAAAGTCGAAGTTAATTTACTTCCGAGGAAACGAATGTTTTTAGAACATTTCTAAACTGAGACTTGTCTAGTCCATATCATAGCAGAATGGATCTTATTATATTGCTATGAAGATCTGAAATTAAAATAAGTTTCGAAAAGTTTCGAGTGCGTTTCACTTCAGCTCTTTACAAGAGGTAGTTCACGCTCTAACGAAAAATTAATTTATTTTAACATCGAACTTAAGCGAGAAGTGTTCAAATGGCATTTTATAACAACAGTAAATGTACAAATCTTGATCTACACATATTTTGCGGTATGCATCCTGTTGATATGATGTTGGATCAGTTATCAGTTTTTACCATGAAATGCAGTAGCTTTTCTCGTCGGCAAAACTCACGCGTGCGCTTGACAGATGACAAAATTTGTCGAGTTGCGCACATTCCAAGCAACCCAAAACAGCGACGGTAAAAATTTTGCAATGTTGGCAACAAAATCTGATGGAGGTCCTTGCGAACCGTCGAATTGAGGTCTCTTGTAACTGGATCAAAGTCTCAAAGATCATTCATCAAGTCTAGAAAAGTCCAGCAACAAACTCAACTAAGAATATGAATCAGGCAAAGGAGACAGAAAACTTTTTAGATATTGCATCAACGTTTCAAGTTCAGTGCAACAGGCGATTTATCGTAAAAAATTAAATTCCATCGGAGCAAAGATGTAAAACATGAGCTTCGTTCGAAAATAAACCTTAGTTCTAAACGAAAACTGGAGTGTTGTTAAAAAAATCCTAGAACGACATACGAAATACGAATGAAATACGATATTTCATTAACAGTCCCCTTGACGGACTGGCAGTGACACAATGCAGAGATTGCCGCTCAAAGTTGCCGTCAATAAGCGTTCCTCTACTCGAAACAAATATTATCTAGCTCACAAAAGAGTGACGATGGAATTGAAACAAGGAAAAAATTTCAGTTGAATTTGGAGATGAGATAATGTGAATTCTGAACTATTTAAACAGCATTATAGCAATTATTAACATGGAAGTTATTTACATGCAACACATGCAGAGTGTGGTTGAAAATTCATTTTACTCTTTTGTATGCTTCAAGTCGCGAATGATAGCTGAAAGAATTAAGGAGGAATCAGCCTACATTGATGCTAAGAGAAAAATCATTGTCAAATAACCGTTGTTCACATTGACTTCCTGTGGGTTATAAGGAAAAAATATCCGTTAGAGGAGTATGAGACAAAATTCGAAGGGCATGCGCTATGAGACGATTCAATGAAATTTTATTTTGTCTGCAAGCCTGATAACGAAATGCTTACTGTCGTATTTTGAGCGTGATATTTATTGCTGACACAGGAAACCGTTAATTCTTAATATTAACCATGTACTCCAGCGATACTGCAAAATTTTTGACAATATATATTGGGCCAATATAGGATAGAGAAACGGTTAGTATTTTAATACAGGATGACCACTCAAACACACGTCAATTTTAAAGCTGAGTGGTTCAACGCACTTAGCATTTTTGTTACAGAGTGGCTCACCTAGTTACCTTACCTGATAATACTATCTTGAAATCTTTCGTTTTATTCTGCTGATTTGATACAATTTTTTGTTTAATACTGTATTAAAGCCTCAGTTTTCTAAGAGATCATGGAGATGAAGAGCTTCTGGCCTTGTACCCAGGAAATTTAAAACAGAATTTGAACTTAGAGACATTCGAGTTGCGAGACTGCAAGGCTTTAAATTGGACTTATATCGAAAACAATTGCGACAACAAATGCCTCTGAGTGACTGCGGACATCAGACCTGGTCAGTTTTCCAGGTACGTTTTCCACGTAATTTTCGAACACTATAATGGGAGGGCTCTCGAGCTCTAAGTTGCTGGCAATTGATTCTCGTGCTAGGGTCGGTGTCAGGCAAAATACATCACCGAGTCCGTGACTCCACCGCCTGATAGTGATACGCTTGTTGGACTGCCTCGCTCGGCCTCAGCTAATGCCGATAAAATGCACGTTTTCGTGAAGCAATGAGTTTGGTTTTACTTACAGTTCTTGGCGCTCAAGTTTGGAGTGGCTCGTCGAAAGTCAATGCCGTGCACCCAACGGGTGTGTAAACAAGTGACCTACATTCTCTTAGCCTGAAGTTCGCCTTGCAAAGCTGCTATATTCAACTGGGAGTATTGTTGGCTTCTAGAATTCAAGGCGATTGTTTCATGATATCGCAAGCCTATCATTCTTTCAAGAAAATGCCCTTCATTGAAATTGTAATGAGATATTCTGTTTTGCTAGACGACCATTTTTCTCAGCGTTTTTCCGAGTCAGAATGTAACACGAACGAGTAACACGAACATGCAGCTTGGGTCGACATTCCTACGAACAATTTTTCGTTAAATCAGTCTGATTGATTAGTTTCTAATTCGCGAACGTCCTTGTTGGGTCCAATTTTATCGCAGATAGATTTGGAGAACATCAGAAAGTGTTCTTCTGAACACAATTGAAAGGTTATCCCAATACTGCAGATCTCAGCGAAGTATAATGGGTGAATAGATAGACCAGCTGTTTTTTCACAAAGCTTTTTAGATAGTTCGCGCTCAGCATATACCGTATACGCGATCCTATTGTTAAGCTTGAGAGGCAGATGTTCAGCTATCAGCATCGCAAACTATCTTCATAGGCACTTTCGAGACAATGTCCCGAAGCAGAAATGGAAGTCAAAGTGTGTGTAAGGATGACCATGTATGTAGTCTTAACTACACGCACCTCCATCAGTCCGCATCTTGAGATGACTATCTCGGGCACCCGCTGGTCTTTAGGCCTTCGCACCTTGTAAAGAATCAATCAAGTTGACGAAGTTCTGCCCGTGCCAAATGTAAACCAAAGAACTCTACAGCATTTGTTGCTGCCACTGCCCGGGTAGAGACCATTCAGAGTCGAGACTGTTGGCATCGAGCAACATGGTGTAACTCTAAATCATAATGAACAACCTTCAGCATGACCGAATTTATTTGAAATTCCTTCTCAAGTCAGTGAAACTCTGAGGTTCCATTTTCGCGATTTCACTTTGTGCAATAAGAACAAGGAAAAATACATATCATGAGAACTGTGGACCTCAGTTCCGAGTACGAACCGTAAAATCGGGCGTAACTTATATTCGCCACGTTCAAGTTCTTGGCTACATGCGCATGCGTGATCACCTAACTTACCCACAACAGTAATATGCGAAGAAATAGAATCACAATCCGTTCGAAATAATTTAAGTGGAGAATATTACAATTTTGCCGACCCAGAGTTGGCAGCGCTGCAGCGACCGGCACCACCTGCCCGATGCTTGATCTGGAGACCGCCCGCTTAGCCCAAACGGAAACTTCCTTGAGTAATCCTCTGCGCCGCCTCACGGAGCTGATAACAATCATGCCTGCAATAAAAATTGCCACAATCACAATGACCAGCAGGGTTCGTACATTTGTCGGTGATATATGGGTCGGTATGTATCAGTTGTGATATATCTCTGATATATTATGGCTCACCATACTAATGGAGTTGACGATTCTGTCTTGATGAACCGTGAAAGATCGACCAAAAGGCTCTGGAGTGAGGTCTTGACTCACGCTTGCATGCTGGTGCGAGTCTTAAGCAAAACAAATTACGCCTAAATTTCCTATCCTTGAGGTGCTGCAGAAAGTTTAACATTAACTGATGGACGATGTTCATGCGCAAAGATTCACCTTTAGCCCGTTTTTAATCAGAAAATGAGAATACCAGGAGTGTGCGGGCTGTGTTGTTGCATCATCAAACAAAAGGCTTCATTTTTTGTATTTTAGTCCATTGCTTTTGGAAAATTTAAAAATTGAGCTAACAATGGAAGAATACTATCTCGGAGCTTAAAATGCTAACGCATATAACTGATTGGCTATTAAGAGACTTTAGCACTTCATTAGCATTGGCATTCAGTTTCAGATTTCCTCGTACTTTGGCAGGTGTAAGTGTGCGTACGAGTTTAAAATGAAGTATCGTGAATATGCAGTCAAATTACAGGATTTAATTTACATACAATTCTTAGTGAGTGGTTGCATAGGGTTTGTATAGAAACTTTAACCAAAATATTAATCGAATTCAAAGTTTTCACCTTTCTGACATCATGCATTCCTGCGACAGACAATCGATAAACCTGTGCAGTGTGTGATATGAAAACATGATCCAAAGAAGGAAGGTGTACTTCGAAAACTATGAGATATTGAGTACATCGTAGCATACATTGCATGAAAACAGGATTTCCTGTGCTATCCATTACGTTTTAATTGTTTCTAAATCATTGATTTTAATGAAATAAAATACTTGATCTTGGATGTTTGACTATGACGGTCACCTCCTCGTTACCGAAACTCATCAGCCTCTTAAGTTCACAAAAGCTCAAAAATGTGAAAACGTGGTAAGTAAAAAATAATTGGAAATTTGTCAATGTTTTTCTAAGACAATTCTATTGAGTGTGTCATTTGCAGGAGCCGCACGAGAATCTGCCGTGCAGGGTATTCTAAGAGAATACTTAGTTTGAAATCGTGCTAGAAGTTCCATGCACAAATAATCGTACAACAGCATTTCACAGGCATACTGTGGTGAGGTCAGTGCAGGAAAATACAACATGGAAGTCGAGGGCGAGAAAAAATTCTCATATCTTCTCATAAATTTGCTTAACTTTCCATCGTTAATGTGCTTATGCTTGATGCAATCACGGGAACTACGGGGGATGAATTCGGCTGAAGAAATTGTATGAAAGTGATCTGACGGAGCAGTATACGATGTCATGTTCAAATAGCAAGTTAAATTGACGAGATGACACTTTCTCAATTACAGCAAAACCTAAGATTTGAATTTACGGAAAATTTGTAGGGACTGTCGGCACTCCTAACAAGCTCATTCTGTAAAAAAATCGTTCAGACACGGGCAACATGAACGATCTGATACCATACTTGCTTAAATCACGGTGTTCCACGCGTGCTAAATTAACGAAGAGGGGCTCTATTTTGTGTTTATTATGGGTCATGAATGTAGCTTGACTGAATTTGAGAAGAGTATTAATTTCTTTGAATCAGCAAAGGAAAAACTGCACTGGATATAACTAAGATGTTGGGTAAATATCACCAGCCTGTGATAAACTTACCCGTTGTTTCTACAAAGGTACCAACGTCGGAGGAGTTGTTTCTTGTCGTTCTATGCAACGAATTCTCCATGAAACTCTGCGATGTCTTTGATTTTTAACTTCTTTATTTTGACAACTTATCGAAAAATACTTGAAGTCACCATCTGGAGGATGTTGCCAAATTAGTAAAACTGGTGGCAAAGACTCCAAATTGACGAAAATTCATGCACAAAATCGTCTGAAATAGGCGGAAGGTAACATTAGAGTTACTTTTCAAATGTTTTGCTAACTGAATAAATGCGTGCTAATCTTGATGGATGGGATGAAGGATAGAGAATAAATGAACAAAATCGCCAAAATCATTTGTGGCGCCAAGTTGGGGGGAGGGGGAATTATGATTTAGGGTGGGATTGTCGGAGGAACCTTAGCTGGCACATGAAAAGTATCGGACGGCGTTAAAAAGATGGCAAATGCATACCTAGTTTTCGATCTGTAGTACTTTGAACCGTGGTTGTTGAACGACGTTAAAAAGATGACAAATGCACACTTTGTTTTTGAGCCGTAGTACTTTGAACCGGGGTTAAAGAGACAGAGGATAACATTCAGCAGAAATATTTTCAAGCACGAAAATGCAGCATGAATGCAGTTCGTAAAATTTTGAGGTATCTCAAAAAACTAGGGTTCAGTGGGCTTCAAAAGATACAGTAGCTTTCAAATTTCTCATATTTAAACCCAATAAATTACCTGTGTGGCATTCTGGAACAGAGACTTAACTTAAATGGACATCAATTCAAGATCAAGTTGTGAGAAGTTCTGCTTGATACATCACGGGAATTACTGCAGGTGAGATATTGAAATTAAGAAACTCTATGGATCAACGACCTATTCAAGTCATTCCAAAGAATGGAATGCATATTCACGTTATGAATAATGCCTGATGAATGTTCATTTGAAATAAAATTGTTCAACATTTATAAATTTCCTTCATTTATTTGATGCAAATGTCTATACTTCAGATTTAAGATACCACAATTTTATCGCTTACTTTTCGGGTTTGACAAGTTTTAATATCTCGCGCAATAAATTAGGCACACTCAGATTTCCAGTTATCCTGAATAAACAGTTCCGTCCATGAATTCATTTTTTCACTGATATACATGACAGGAGTGTCAACATTTATTGAAAATTTTATGCATATTAATTACCTAAATTTTAACTATAGAGGATGTTATCTCATGAATAATTTTATATTCAATGTGTGTGCATATCTTTACTTGACTATTCAATAAGTGCTCACCTAAGTGATCAAAAGTGAAGGAAAATATGAGAAAAGAAGTGTTTCTCCATAGCACTGCAATTATTTTACAGACAAGAGACGTTGTGGGACAACTGTCTATGTGATGGTTCATGGATGTTTGTACTCGGCAAGTCATCCATGGGCCTACAATCCCATCGCCGTAACAAAATGATTCCTGAAAATAATTTGCATGCAGAAGCCAAGAATAGTGAATGGAGTGCGCATGATATATTTAGAAAATCAATAAAATCTTACTCCACCACAGTGCCAGGTGGGGAAATATTAAACAGAGAGTCGATCGCAGGGTTGTACCAAAGTAGGCTACAAAAATACGTCAGAGTTGACGTCACGTTTCAGAATAATTGTATTCCAGTGATTACGTTTTTCCCGATGTCCCATCGGGTTATTTTGTGAGCATCCTCCGAGCGTGGCAAGCGTGGTAAAGGGTGGAGATCTCCGGAGCGTGTAAGCGGAGCTTCTTTTCATGAGCCAACTTCCATACGAAATCCGTTAAGAAAGTATTCGACTTTGATCCTCGAAAAAAGAGTTGAATACATTTTACAAGTTCTGGTTCATCACGCCCGTTTCACGTTCACTAACATTTCTCAGTGCCTCTGTCAATGCTGGATACATCTCTGTGATGCCCTAATTGTAGTGTTGAAGAGCTGTGTCGTTGCTTTTGTTTTAGTTGCCTATCTACATTCAGAGCACTTTCTTTCCAAGGTTGTTCCATCATGTGTCACCAGCAAAACTCCTAAGGTGCCATGTCCCAGAAAGTCTAATTAGGGCGTCGAACAAGTGAAGATTGTATTTTTGCCAGGTAAGCTTATTTATTTTCGATTGTTTTTAGCCAGTATTCGTCGCACTGTCAGATCTCACGTTAAAATTGTATGAACTGATTCTGTCCCTATTTCCTCTTCTCCAACAATCTATTCGATAGATATACTCTGTGCACTGAAAATTTCAATCGCTATGAGCTGAAAATTTGTTATAAATTCTTCGTTTCTGAGATGGATGGCCTGCCATACTGTGGCTTGCTCTCGACTGAGGTTTATCTTTGCTTGGAGAGATTATTTCATCTCTTTATACGTGTCATTAACATTGCTTTTTTCACGAAGGCTTGCAGAATCTTCGAGATATTTTCCACTGGTGCAACACTAAGCTTCTGGTAGAACTAAATACGTATTGATGCTTGATGCGCTTTAACGTATTGCGTAAAGATGATAATTCGACGAGCGTGAACTGAATGTTTCCACTTTAGGTGTCTCAGGCGGAAACTGGCGCGCACTCCAGCAGTCAAAGTTCCCGCTAGGGGTATTGTTTCAAGAAGGCTACTGTCAAGTTATCTTTTTGAAAGTAACTGAATGAATCATTGTTTTTCTTTTTACGAACGAAGGTCGGATACTTTTTTACTTTAGGTTGTATAATTTACCGCCCCAACGGTTCATACAGGGAAAAATGGTAGTGCCGCAAGCCACACGATAGCTTAACACTTCATTTCTCGTTTGTTTTTCTCTTGTGTCCCCTCATAGCGTTTACGAGACCATGCTGTATACCCATGATGTACAAATATCGAACTCGTTATTCGCTCATTTAAATTTTCAGCTACTTTTAAATACTGAAATCTGAACGATGTGATCTCTTCATCGGACTCATGCAGGCAGGAGTTTTACAAATATTTTGGCTTTTCATAAAATGAACAGCTCAAATATTTATGGTAATTTTTTTAAGACAGTCACAAATAACAGTGTGCAAATCGTTGGGTCGAAATGAACATTGTATTGCATTTTTCATGTGTATTACATCACTTTACTAAACAGCGTACTCCTGAATGAAAATTATATTTCTGTCCACGTAGACTTAATTTTAATGAGAAGGTGCTCCGTCACTGAGAATGCTTTTAGCATGAGGTATCTATAGATATTTCAGGCGGACGGTATTCAAATCGGCATGTTATTGGTTCTTCGACCGGTCTTGTTATCTAAAGTCGATAAAATTTTTAATCTGCCGAATGGAGTTAAAAAGAGTGTGTGACATAACCTAGTAAAATACACACGCTGAGTTTCAAGCTCATGTGTGTTCTTTTACCTGAGTTTACCTGCATATCGATTCTTAGGGAAAAAAGAACATTCATCTCTGGTTCCGAAATTTATTAATAATGCAAGTTAATTGCCAGCTGATATCGACTGTATTTCTCCCGCGCTAAAATAGGTGTTAAGTTTATTCTCGCTTCATTTATTCATACGAGCTCTGGAGGCTATTGAGATTCCTGAGTATTCTTTGCATGGTCACTTGTACGAGTGAAATTTCATTAGTGGTAAGTCGGAACCCAACCTCGGAGAAAAGATCCGTTTTCAGAAGGTATGCACGTTTGTCCGCTTTGCTAACTCTGTCCATAAATACTGCGTCTTTTTATCACTGTAATCTTATTTATTCCTATGGGATTCCTCGCTTCCGATAAAGTCGTGAGTTCCACTTGTCCCTATCGGGAATTTTTTTAAGCTGAAATGCACGCTCCAATGGCAGAGCCTCGTCCAATGGTTCTAAGCCCTTCGAAAGCAATCTGCAAGCTTGATAACGGACGTCCTGCACTTACTTGCATTACTGTTCTGCAATCTCTTTTAAGTTATATTTTTTATTCGCAGCAAAAGGATCAATTCAGCATGGTGCACCGATCTCCAGGCAAGGCACTTTTGTTAATGAATCTGTTCCATCATCTTCATTTTGATCGATAAACATTTGTTGAGGAACAGACTTCTTGACCGAATCGAAACACAGACTATATTCAGTTGCCATTTCCATACATGGAGCCTTTAAGCATACACTGGCTCTCTATGATCTTAATATGGGAACTGATATATAAAATTAAGGGCTAAGGTTGATGTCGAAATAATAATTCGGTTCAAAATGCAAGCGATATCGTTCCTTGTGGGTCGATGTATTTTTTAAGAGCTATCGATCACTCGCGAGCATTGTGCAGCGGACGGTCAGTCTCCGGTGCTCGCTTGATCGATCACGGTCGAATGACAGCAATCGCAGGCAATTAGTGTGGGCAATGGGAGTACTAGCCATCAATCTCGCAGCTTCCCTGCTAAGTCAATCCGTCAAAAATCAGAATAATTCGGTCTTGATCTTCGCCCATCCATAACGTTAACTGATTTGTTTATTTATCCCAATGATTTATTCGTTCATGCGCGCGAAAGTAAACTGCCTGAACTATTGAGGCGAATAATAACTGGGTGTAATTTGAGTACATGTATAATCTCATATACATACTGTATAATTTTTTAAATGTATCCACGACTCTGCTTCTGTCTCTATTACACACACTTATCGTAATGGACGATTTTGTGCCATGGTCTTGAAAGCTATAAATTTACTGTCACTGCAAAACTAAAATGTGTGAAGGTCGAATAGCTGGTAAGATACTGTCTTTTATCCGCTTAAATAAGCAAATCTCTCCTCCGAAAAGGGCGTATACGCTCTCAGTGTGCTTGCAGATTTCAGACTGTGGTAATTTTCAACACCACAAGGAGTTTGTTACGCCTGTAAGGGGTTCTCTTCTCCAGCAGCTTTTTGTGTAAAGTAATTTTTTGCTTCAAGGAGCTAGTATGATTTCATCGCTCAGAAATTGACCTTACGAAAGCGTTAGCCTGCCTCCAAAAGGGAAAAGAACGAGCTCATTTATAGCAGCTGGGTCTGTTAGGACCTCATGCCGGCAAGTTACGCTATTGAGGGCAAGTTTTTATTAGAGGTAGCAAACTGAGTTACCGAGATGTTGGTTGCGACCGTGCAGATGACCCCTAACCTTACACGACCTGCCTAGCCATCGCCGCAGCATTGCTGCCTCGCACACACTTACTTCCCCAGCTCGAAGTGACGCTCGCTCCTCAGTCTCGTGAAAGTCTCTACGCATGCTGCAGCTTCCCGTATTTTATTCTGTCAAGAGCGCACCGGACCTTAATTAGAAGTTGCAACACCGGTAAAAAGAAGGGTGGCGGCCTAGTCCGTGAAACGGAGTGCCCAGAGGGCACCCAAACACGCAATTAGCAAAAATATGGTTACTAAGACGAAGGTCATTTACATATATGTAAATACAGACTTTCGTTTTAATGTATCTATAATTTTCATACTGAATTACCTGTGGAGCTATGAACACATGATGATGTATCTTTTTAAAAAGCTGAACTTTTTTATAGTCTCCCAATTTAAATATTTGTTCGCTCTTCATACTGTGATAATTCAAGTATAGATTTCTAGTATACTGTGTAGCTGAAAATTATTCATGCAAGTTAAATATTGTTATTCTAGTGATGTAAAATAACTGATGATTACAGTGAATAAAATTAGGTCATCAAAAGCGTCTATAGATATAGTCATTCATATCATGTGTTGCTTAAACCTAACGTATGTGTTTCTCAAATACTTAAACGTAGGCTAGACACCTGACGTTCTACAGTTTGAATGTACATTGTAGGTAAAAACAAAACAAAAAAAAAATGAAGTCGCTCCATAATTTGAAATTTAACGGCATTTACTCCATTCAAAATACGTTGAAGTTCTACTTTACCATTTATGATAAGATTCAAAGCATAATTTGTCTTCCAAAGGGCGCCCTGCTAATTCAGAATACTTCAAAGTTCTCGTCGAAATCTCAGCGTCACGAGTCTGATTTTTTACAGTCCCTATCCCTCGAACATCGTTCCAATCAATCGTGCTCAATCATGAAGTTTATGAGAACTGTTGCTTCACTTCGCATAACATTGAAAGTTTTTTTTGTGTTGCCTGGAGTCATCCATAAGGTTTGGTCCATCCATCGCCTCCCTTTGTGACAGGCGACCGTGTAACTGTCGGCGCGACACGACGGACGTTCGTGTACCACAATACTGGGGGTGGTGTTAAGACACCTGTACTCCTGATGCATCTCTTGTCATTAGCACCCACTGACAAATGGTCCTAGCGATTTTTTTCCCGAAAAACAGCACTTCCTTTTGGGTAAGTTCTTGAAATGAAAATGTGAATTTCCTCGAATGCCAACGTTGTTTGCGCGTCCGCAAAATGTAAATATGGACCACAAAACATAACGAGTTAGCTGCAAATTCTCGCGAAAGAATGAGAGCGTTTATTTTCAAAACTTCCTTGGTTGATAATCATTCATTGTCACGCTCGAGCCAAGTAACTTGCAAAATCATATTCGGGGTTTGGCAAGTCTCTATCAGGTGTTATATTGAGAGAGACAGCCATGACAGCGTTGGGTAATATGTGCAAGAGACCGTGCAGTGCCCGATCTTCGTGACTTGCCCCCTGCCTCTCTCTCGCCCTCTTTCACCCGTAAACATGCTCTTCTCACACCTTCAGGACAATTTGGAGCCCACGTTTGGCAGCGAGATTTATAAGAATTACCGATCGATCTTCAAAAAAAGAAGAGTGCGTTGTGTTCGAGCTTCGTTTGGCTGGAAGGCCGGCAGTGCTCTAGCTCTGATACAGACTTCGAATAAGTTTAGTGTCGTGCCACTTTTTTTCTTCTTTCGAAACGGGTATGAAATGAGAAAATGATCATAAATACGACTGGTACTTCAACTGTGCTTGCCATTTTGGAATTTTGAAGAATATTTTGTATGAGTGCGGTTATGCGTTTATTTTTGATACGCATTTGTTCACATCGACGACAAAATTCACTCGATTTCCACTCAGTTGCAGTTCACAGTTTATTCATGTGTACGTGATGCGATATTGGTAGAATGGAGAAAAACAGACAGTCAGTTTTTTCTTCAACCCTTAAAACTACTAAGAAAATTTCTAAAATCCTAAACTATGCGAAATGGTTTAAGTGAAAAGTGATCGTTTCTGCAGCTTATCTAACAGTGTTCGAATGAGGTGAAATGATGCTTTTCCTGCAGTGAAAATGAAGTAAGCGGAGAAACTCCTGGTGAAATATTGGTGTTGCAGTCGTCCATAGGAGTTCTGTGAAACTCAGTCCTAAGTGTTGAAATAGCTGCAGTTTTTAATATTGTCTAGGAACTCATCATGATGCATCAATGTAGAAGTAGTTTATAAATATTTGAAAATTCATAGAAAATATTGATTTGGCAGTAGCTCATTTAGGTGCTTCGCAATTAATTACGAAAAATTCATATATTGCAGTAGTGCTTAAAATTACATTGAAGCTCACTGCGAAACACTAATGCAGTAGCTCGCACAGTTACTTCCAAACTCATCACAAAAAATGGACGCGCAAATAGTAACTAGGAATGCCTAATAAAGAAACCCAACACGAGTTAATTTATGAGAAGCAACTCCACGAGTATGATGCTGATGTACAGGCGGTGTGGGATTATGGCTTCGGACAATATTTTCATGAGGCGCATCTGGGTGAAGACGCAGTAATTACGGAGTTTCCAACTCACTGGTTTCCACAGTAAGCTCGTACGCGAGAACCTTCTTCAGTGATTTAGAGAGTGGGTTGCGCAGGAGGCAGCGAAAGCATTTGTTAGGTTTTCGTGTTGGGTGCGCGCAAACGCTTGGGATGTGATGGATCTCTGCACATCGTGAGCACGCCCATGCTCACCTACGGCCCTCCATCCTTCTGTCGGTCACTTTTGAACCTGGTCTTTTGAAAGCTTCCTTCAATGCTCGGCAAAACGGCCACGATATTCTGAACAGTGTTTAGTCGATGGTTACGGTGTAGCTGTAGCTAATGTGTTGCAGCTATTGAACAGATTGAAGCGTCCTCATTGTGTTGAAAGTTCCTTCGCATTGAAGACTTCTGGTCATTATTTTGTTGCAAATTTTACTTCTTCGCAATTTATTACACATTTCTAAACTTCTGATCTGCCGTCAAGTCATGCATACAAAGATGATAGTCACGATTCTCGCAAAGCTTCCTAAAACAAGGATTTAACACCTTTACGGATGCTTCGTGGTGGCACAAACGAGTTAATGATCTCAAAGCGATCATTTTTGGGTCTTTTTTCGACTGCATTTTGGTTGAAGTCGTGAATCCTTAAAACACTATTTTAAATTTTAACTACACTAAACTAAATGAGAATGCTTCGTACTCTGCGTGCTATTATAAAATTGTAATAGGGTTTGGCTATCGGAATAAGCGAAATGACTCATTCTGGAGTTGCATCTCAAGTTCCAAACCATCACCTTGGCTGCGTAACTCACTCGAAAATGGGATTAATGAAAAGAAAAGACGTGGTCATGCTGGCTCAGAGCTCAAGTGTTCTGAGTTTTGCTTTCGCTTATCGAAGTATTCTTTCTGTGGTGAGGCTTATAACATTGGCTGCCGTTTTCGTGAACAGCGCAGGGTAGATGTTAGAGTTGCTCTAAAAATTTCGCACCGATCTTCAGGATGAATCAAATTTAAATTGGCGGCAAGAATGTTCATCCCTTAGGTATTTGGGTTGGAAATAATAGGTAAAATATCGAGACTTGGTTCACTCATCATTGAAATAATGCAGGCGCTGTTGCATCTCGGGCGAGTGCATGAAGGGAATGAGGCTTGTGAACAGAACGAGGACGATATTCATTTGAGGAGCACATTTTCCTTTTAAAGGGAGATGATAAAATGAGGACTGTTACTTCAATAGTTTATCATCTCTGATACGTTGACTGCGTATTGGGACCTTTGTGTACCACTGTAGGTAAATTTATCAATTACGCGTCGGTCTAACTGAAAAGGATTCTAATTTTAATTATTTGAGACAGTGAATCCGATATCCATGCACGTCCCCAACGCGTGCTGTGCCTCAGGGCTTTGATGAAAGAGTTATTCTTGTCTTGGTTTTGAGGTGTTCCCATTTAAATCAGAAGCATTGTTCTTGTGTGTAGTCCAAGAAGTATGTTTAAATTTCACCTTTCACCCTTCAATGCTCTGTTTTTTCCAACTGAGAAGAACTCAAACGATATTTAGGCTACGTTTGACTTGGCTGCATTTTTGTGTTCACAACCGTTTCGTAAATTCCTTGCGTTCTAGTGTAGCCAACCAAATTATAAGAGTTTTATTTACACTTTGACATACTACTTTCAATTGATCATTCTTCTTTCAAAAAATGCTAAAATGATTGCGTATGTTATCTGGAAAATTGTGGTTTGTGCTTTGAAAGAAGAGTACGGTTTCATTTCATTCTAAATATTCCATTGTCCGCTCCCATTATGTTTGATAGCAAGCACTGCCGCTTCATCCTTCATCCGAGTGCTCGAACACGGTGCACTTTCATTTCTTTAAGACTACTAACCACTCAATACAGCTGCCGTAACCAATTGGCGGCTAATTATTGCGCGGAGCAGAGTTGCATGAGATGGGCACTTGGAACACGAAAAAGAATGGGAGAAGTAAAGAGAAAAACAGAAACTCTGGCGTGGGTCTCACGCTGGAGGGGCTAAGCTGATCGTCCAGGCAGCCGCAGCAGAGGGTGGGCAGCGAGCACGGGCGGAAAACGTGACGTGATCCTCCGCATAATTTGCCTCGGCCAAGATTCAGAAAACACTGAAGGAGTGTAGCAGTGCACTTACCCGACTAATAGAGGCTTGGTTGGCCCGCTCCAAACAATAGCTAAGATTTATGATTCAATAAGATGGACATATTAAGAATGGACGTGAGTTTTCTTCTCGAAATCTCACAAACAAGTTCGAAATTCTACCTTCAGCTGCATCTTCACTCGAAAAATTTTGACTATTTTTCTGATGGTCGAGTCCTGCGGGTGTAGGCCCATCGGTCATGATTGGCTTGCGAGCGTCCTAGCTTCAGATCACGCAATGCTGTGCCTTCGTTGCTCACCGCTCTTCGCGTCATTGCGACGAGGAGTTTTTGGCACTCCAAATTGTGTTCGAAACTTTCAATTTTAGCGATATTATTCAGGCAGGATTTTGATGGGCTTTTACTGGAAAGTACTCGAAATGCGTCACAGTCATTTGAAAAAAACAGTCGAAATGGAGAGCATCTATTTATGTTAAGTTTTTGAATGAATATCAGTAAGACATCCTTAGCCCAAAATACCTCGTCCATGGGCTTGTCACACTTTTTCTAGGAGACATTTCAAATGCATATGACCTTTACCATGCAGTTGTTCATCGATAGAAGATGGGATACGTGAGTGTGGCGTATAGAATACGTAATCTGTCGGATGATGGTGTCCGATTCTTCATTCTCGACATTCTCCGCGCCTCGATAATTTCGATAAATTAGCCTCACAATATATAGAATCTGATACAGAACGCTGTAAAAAAGGAATTTCTGCATAGATTTACGGAGAAAAATAACTAGCCCCTAAAAATACATTTGCACAGGTCGTGAAACAAACGAAAGTTTTCAATTTACTGTTGACAAAGCGATTCTTCAACACACCATATGTACGATTCATTTCCCAGTTTTCTGCTTCTTAGATTGTATTCCTTTTCATTTAGGGGGTAAATAAACTATTGGAACCGCAAATTAAAGTATTACTAAAATCGATCTTATTTTGACAAGACGGAGTGAGGCATGCAGCGCACAATTCAGGTAACGAGAAATTCCCAGTTATTGTGGTCTCGAGTCCAAATGATCAATTAATTTCTTACCAATTCAATATTTTATTTATATTACTTATGTATTCTTGTCTCTGAAAGCTGGTCATTTTCAAGAGCAGTGGACGATGTTGAATAATTTGTGTAAGATGCTACGTTAGAAGCAATTGACACTAACGAAACACGCGAACACAAATTAAGGACCTTAGTTTCTCTTAATATGTTTTTTGAAGAGTTGTCTGCGAAGGATAAAAACTGCTAATTGAAAAAAGTTTTTCATTTAACAAATATTTAACGCATGTATCTAATTCTTTCAACAATTTTGAATGCTTTTATAGCTTTCTCATCAAAGCACGCAGATCATTAGCGCAATTCTTCGTTGGCCTAGATATAAATGCTTCTCAGTTACGATCACCTTTAAAACTGGACCTCGTGTTGCTGCTGACGTGTTGTGCGGGAAATTTGGTGTTTGGGAAGTGTTAACACCGTCATGCTCAAACTATACAAGAAATATGAACATCGCCAAGCACGATCGGTTCTGTAATTGTCAGTTTCGTCCATGTCTAGAGATTGAGGAGTACGTCATCATCTAACTCGAACGATAGAGGAGTGCATCATCATCCAACTCGAACGATAGAGGAGTGCATCATCATCCAACTCGAATGATAGAGGAGTACGTCATCATCCAGCTCGAAGGATAGAGGAGTGCGTCATCATCCAGCTCGAAGGATAGAGGAGTGCGTCATCATCCAGCTCGAAGGATAGAAAAGTACGTCATCATACAACTCGAAGGATAGAAAAGTACGTCATTGTCCAGCTCGAACGATAGAGGAGTGCGCCATCCAGTATGTCATCCAGTTGGAACAATTCCAAGTTGCAGTAAAGAGCTCCTCTCGACCTGTATGTATAAAAGAGTAAGATTCCAAAGGCTGCACACAGTCAGTGAACGCTTCGTGCATAGCCATCACGATCAAATATTTGATACTCGATTGCACGTCTTTTCAGATGAATTTTAATTAATTTGAACAAAATTAGTCCCATTTACTCACAGTAATTCACAATCTAACTCAATTACTGTTTTAATTAAATAAGTGGGACTAATTTTTGACTTATTAGCCTAGTTTGCATAAGATGATGAGGAGAAATCAATCGATCGTATCGTATTTAATTCAAAATTCCTGCTCACCTTCAAGTTGATTTTTTGTGCCGTATTGGGTTCCTCATGTGAATTAATTTCCCAACATACAGAGTTACTAGCACTAGAATCTAAGTTTGTTATCGAACTATTTAAGCGACTGCTGTCTCACATCAGATCAAGCATGATCGTCTCGTTCACCTATCATTATTGACTCTTGTAATGCTTGTTTTAGGTTTAATCGAATGTAAAATAACTCCTGTACTATTTACTTCAGCATTAAAATGAGTTTACAACTGTTGTGAAAGCCGAAATGTTTTAGAAGAAAATTTTTTCGCACTCCATTTCGTCTGTGTTTGCATGTTTGTTGATTTAAGAATTTAAATGCGTCGATGACGCCCTGCTAATTTTACAGTTTATTTTTGACATTTATAACATTTTTCGAATATTATTTTACATTCAAGAAAATTTCTAGCAAATTTTATCTAATGATTGAAAGAGATGCACCGGCACTCTTGTGTAATGTGAAGTTGAGCAATGATGACGGCATGAGATGCGATTTATTTGAGATCATTTAAATAGTAACCATGTAGTGATGAATAATATCATGAAGAAATGGATATGAGAAATGACGATAATAACCAATTTCTGATTATTAAAACAAGTAGATTGATAGTACTTATTTAATTAGTAAATTTTTTTCAACTATAGCTGTGTCACTGCATGTACATTTTGAAGGTGCACATAACTGGATTATTTAATCTCGATTATGATGACAAGTCCTTTGATTTTTGTCAAAAGATAATATGAAAGTCGCTGCCAGTGAAGAAATGTACTCAAATATATTGAAAAGAAATAGATCAATGCAGATAGTAGGAATGCGATGTAGGAATGAACCAAGTGTAGTACAAAAAATTTGAAGCCCCATTTGGTGACGGAAGTGCAAGTTTAGTTCGCCCAAGAAAGTGCAAACCAGTTCTTCCAGGCGAGGTCGGCATAAGAAGTGCGCTCAGCGCTGCCATCAAGTCACAAACGGGCGGTCGGCCGGACGAGAGCTAATTAAATGGCACGAGCGCATCAATTAACGAGTCATGGAGCTCGCAATAATAGCGAGAGCAATTAATCATATCAGAAAACGTGAGTATGAGGACGCTCTCCACTCTGAAATAATGTACCCTCTTTTTCAAGGCTTTGGGTTCGTGCGCTGCATGACATGCGCGAGACTCGATGCTTCTGTAGCGCTGGGGAAACACTTTTAACGTTTTAATCAAGGATAGTTGAAATTTCAGGTAATATGTCTAAAAATTTGTTGTTGGACTGTTAGCATGCACTTCGCGCTTACACACAATGGAAAATATTTTCTAATAGGAATGGTATTCGTCTAATTTTGTCAACATGGACGACGTTCTTGTGCTGTAGCATCGTCACTTTGCGTTCTGTATTTTGTAGAAAATGCAGGTACGAAAAGCTTCCATGTTTCTCAAAATACGTTTTTTATTTACTCTAGAAAAATATTCTGATGAAACATTATGTATTCTTTACACGTATGATCACACTATTCTGTTATTGAAAAAGCATCTCATGAATATAACCCGCTTGGTCATCAAAATATCCTTGTGCTTTCCCTTAAAATCGGACAGATCGAAGAAATTAAGACTATGTCGTACTTTTTAATGGTCATTAAGGGTTTTGGAATAGTGTGTATGAGAGGGATACCTGGCGTTACAACAAAGACGAAAAGTTGACGGCTTAGCATGATGTTTAGTTTGGGTTTGGAGAAGTAAGTTGTACTACAGTCAAACTTAGTGATTGTGCGTTGTTTAGTTGCCTGAAACACTAAAACTCCCAGGTGAAGTCCACCATACACTGTTTCCAGTGCGTGGAAGCATTAGTATGAGCGCATTCACGTAGTCGGTGACGAGACCTCAGTTGATGACTATCGTGATGAGTGAGCTCAGATTAGTGACTACGCCGGCATCGTTGACGACTCAAGATCAAACGCGGCAAGCTTTGGTTGCTTCGCCGTGGGGATTAGCGAGCTAATGCTGCAGCGAACATTAAGTTACAGAAGTGGCGTAGCGTGTGTCTGAGCTGTCAGCTCCTGTCATATGGAGCGGAGTGAAGAGCTCTCGTTGAGAAAGCGCGGATGAAGGAGCGCTTGGCTGTAGTAATGCTCATTAAGAGCGCTTGTGAAGGAGCACTGGCGTAGAAATGCTTGATGAGGAAGCACTTGTTCAGTGAAGGAACATTTACGTGTGTAGGAGCGTTCTTGTAGAATCACTTGTGTAAAAACGCTGGCCAGTGGAGCTGCTGTTTAGAAGCGCTTGCTCTGCAACTTGAACAGAGTAAGCTGCTGGCATCGTCAAGGATCGGCGAAGCTAAATGCTGCTTCCTCTAAGCCTGAGGTTAGGGCTATTGAATATGGCTATAGACTGTAAAGTAAGAGCAGAGAGATAGATTTTCGCCCAACGCTATGACTGGAAAGGCTGCAGAATCAGACACTGCTTGGCTTTGAGCGCTTCTTCAACACGCCAAACTTCGGAAGTTCCAAGCTGTACAGTGTGACGGCATTGGAAGCTTGCTATTTGTCGGTCTGGAGGTGCGAGCTTGGTGTTTTGTTTTCGTAAAAGTGGCTTGCACTGGTCACAGTGTGAGTTACACAGAAAGTACTGTACTGATGCCTTGGTGCTAGCCTATAGGTTCGCCCACGGTGGTGTGTCGATGTGTGATATTTGTACGGATAGCTCTTGGAAAGAAACGAGGGACCGAGGGACCAAGTCACGACAACTGCATATGAAAATATAATAAAATAGGATGTTCAGTTCTCACGTATCCAGCGTTAAGTTCTCACAGCGTGAGAGAGGCAACGCTGAAGCCACATTTCAAATCCAGATTTTCAACCTTCTCAGCCGAGCAATTTCAACCATTGCAGGATTTTCTACTCTCCCCATGTGTCCATACATGACAACTAGGACACGGCAAGCCTTTATTCCTTAGTTAATTTCTCTAAAGTAATGCATGGTCACTTGGGGTAGATTTTAGAATTATTTTACGTTATCGCTATAGTAGCTTAGCTTATAGCGATGATAGGTCGAATAAGTTGCCTAATAGTTTTCTAGAATGGAATTTCAAAGTTCAGCAAACACAAGTGTACAAACGGCCAGCATGCTTGTGCAAGCATGCTTCGCTTGAGGCAAGCTAATTTGAAAAAACCGAGAAAATAATAAATTGTCTTGAGCCTTTGCTTGGCTTTGCATTACTGGCAGAAACCAACATGAGCACATGACTTAAGTTATAGAATCTGATGAAGTGCAAAATTCTTATAAGAAGAGGCGTTCCGAAATTAGCATCTTTTTTTTAGCATATTTTTTTTCATGTTTCTCATGTTTCATGTTCATTTCATAGCATATTTTTCAAAACATGTGAAGTTTTACAATTTGGCAACTTATGGTTTTGATGAAAGGAGAGATGATCCGAAGTTAGCAATGAACACAACATTATGCACTTTATCGATAAGCAAGAATTGGCGAGTTCAAGGCCCCACACCCTTAAGCGACACAATGTCGAAAGCCCAACTCCTGCCTTCGGATAAAATTAAAGCTGAAGTACGTGAAGGGTATCGCTTAATGAGGAAATTGGACTGGTAAGGATGAATTACTCAAATGATGAGCAATCCTTGTTGGACTGCACCCGAATATAGAAGGCCAACTTAATTTTCTCTGACCCATTAGTTGCTGACCCATTAGTAGGGGCACCCTGGCGTCATGTTATGGAAGCAACTGTTGCTGAAAATTTGGTTTGGCTAGTGCCAAGTGCCGAAAAGAGCGTCTCTAACGGAAGTTGCACTCACATTTCTGGTTTCAAAGAAATGTTTATCACATGTGGTTTGATAAAGAGCCTTTTTGAGGCAAAAATTAAGTCCACATTTATGTTTTGTTATCTTCCATCTAACACGTCAGAAAATACGACGGACATGATAAATAGGGTTTTAGAAAATTGTTAATGGATGTATTTATGATACTGGGGTTCGAAATTGGTGCACAGAATTTCTTATCAACATAGTTCACAGTTTTCCAGGGTTTGCAATTGTTTTTCATAATCACGAAAAATATTTGAACCAGAAACTCTTAACTTGAACGAATAGAGAGTGTCCAAGTGGAGTTGTGTCATTAGTTTCCTCTCATTGTAAGAGAAAATTAGTGCTCGTCCTTACAATATCAGCTGGCAATCGTCCACGCGTCTCCTCAATCAGGTCTGGAGAAAACAATATTTTGGAAACGCTGTGTGTTTTTGAGTTCAAGGGATTTCAAAGGAGCGACCATTGCAATGAGCATGGTGATTATTCGCTACTGTTGGCTGTCCTCTGTGTTGTGGATTCGACAACAGTTGAGACTCTACGAACTCGGAATGTCCGGCTTTGGAATCGAGATTGAAGTGAGGTGCTACTAAAACAACCAATAGTTAGGCTCCGAAGAACATGCAATGATAAAAAGGAAGCTTACATGGTTTTACTGATTAGTAAAGCTATTCATTGAGTTCATTCGAAATTGAAAAATGATAGTGTCGTGTTTTTGAACAAGATGAAGCTCCATCCTTCGCCTCGATTGGCTTAGGAGTAGAATTAGAGAGGATAAGAATTTTCTTCCTTTAGTTCGAAGAATGTATGATCGATTTAGCCAAAGCCGATTGCCTGTTAATTTCTATATTTTGAGAATTTTCAGTTCATTTATGAGAAAGAGAGGCTTGTTGTGTTTTTCCCGGAATTTTTCTTTGTTAAATCGATCCTGAATAATAATTTTTTGGGGAAATATTACGCTACCAAATGTACAACACACGTTCAACTAACATTCTCCCAATCAACATGATTCCAACCTACTTAGATATTTTTAAATTCATCAGAGTACCTCATTTTACAGTCGTACGACTTAGTTAAAGATACTGTTAATTGGAAATACTGTTAACCTTGGAGAACTTCTTAATGTAATTGCATAATATATGCACTTCTTTGAGCCAGCAGTTCACTGCCCTACCTTGGCTACCCTAAAAATTTATTGCGGATGAAAGAAGAAGTTCTTGTATCTGGATGCTAATTTATCAACAGGAATATTGTTCGTTTAGTTACTTTAAATAAAACAAACAACATTCACCTGGTATCAATGGCTAAAAAGTTAAAGAGTGAAGGTGTACTGCTGGTGTGTTTGTCACAGATGCTCACGTTAGTGCTAATGTCACTGTTCGTTGAATTTATACATAAAATTTCTTATTTATGTTCAATCCCTGAACTGAGAAATATCCCAAAAAGAAGTAAATATTCAATGTGTGCCATTTGGAATGTTTTTTGAAAAATCATCGAGAGTGAAATAGCTGCAGCTTTCGTTGTTTCAAACTTCTGTGCGTGGGTAGAAAATTCAAAATTGGAAAGTCATATTTTGAATTGGGGTCATACTATCTTTTAAGTTTCGTCATCACAGTGGCACATGTTTAATTTAATCAGTTCACATGCATTAAACAGTGGTTAACATGATAAATTAGTATCTCTTTAAAAAGTGGTCTATAATTTAAAAATCTACTTGAATTCAAACGTGATTCTCTTGCTGAATTTGGTTCTCCAAATCCCGTAATACCATCCACCATAATACGGTTCTTACTCTAAATCACTGCTGTATCATACATTGATCACATGAAAACTACTTGGTTTAGAATTTGGTTCCTGCATAAGTTTTGTATCATGGCAGCAGCATGTGGAGAATGCAAAAATACCACTGGATCAGAATGAGGTCCTCGCACTAAATTTATCTTTCAAGTATCAAGAGACAAGATATGCAACCTCATTATTTCATTTCAAATGTGGCCATCAAACCTAATTTAAAGTGGCAAATATCAGTACGTTCAATTTAATCAAAGTTAAAGAAAAACTAGAAAACACTTGCGCTTGCTCCGGAATGTTAAATATCACTTGTTGTTTATCAGTACTTAATATTAATTTTTGATACTCTTTGATTTAGTATTCATAATTCTTGCCGGTTATTAATCTAGATCGTTTTCTACCGCTAAATTGTCCATGAGAAGAAGAAATTCGGCTGAAACACAAACTATCTTTCCTTGCAACACAAACTATCTTTCCGCCGAGTGTCCCTGTTACGCCCCCACGTCATAGCAAACTTTGCGCAATACTAGTTTATTTTTCGATAATGTTATTCAAATTATATGTTAAGAATTCAAAGTAGTTCCTTTGCATTACCTTTAATATCCCTGAGAAAGCTTTAATTGTACGCGTCTCGTCGTGTAGTATGTAAACTAGTTTAATGAAATCACTCTGGGATCGCGCCTTGTAACCTACAGGCGTGATAAGCACATCGTTGATCATTGTTTAGAATACAAGAGCAACCATAGAGGGCAGCTCGAGTGCTGAGAAAACACATGTCAAGTGTCAGGGCTGGGTGCTAATTGCACTCCATTATTGCGCTTATCAGTTGCCCCTGGTATATCAAGTTACCAGACCACATCGCAGCCGACTGGCGGGTGCCCGCTCGCTGCCCTGCGTGGCAAGAGGTTACTGGGCGGTCATTAGTACACGCTCCCCTATCTGCTTATCAGCAGTGGCATCGGCTTTCTTCTTGAAGAACTACTGAATGAGCACAGAAGAGTACGGAACAGTAAAAACTCGTATGAGGCAAAACTGCTAAAACAAAACAGCTGTTGGGCTTCAGTTCTTTTTCTGCTCTTAAGATGAGTTAAATTAATCGTATGCAGGAATATTCGCGTTGAGGAAGTCCCATTTCCTCTACTTGTTGAGAGCAGAAGCGTGAGGAACAGAAAAAATGAGAACATGAACAGCAAAGTTCGAATAAGTTAGTTCCTTAAAAAATTTATAATCTGAAGGAATATGAGTTTCGGGTTCAATTAGTTGAATTTTCTACTTCGTAACCAAATTTTTTAAAAACGTTTTAAAAGCCAAAATTTCAATGAACTCAGAATAAGTATTCCATGTTCACTGAAAACAATTGCATGACATTTTATTCATAATAGACTCATTTAGCAGTAACAATACCATGTTTAATTTTTTCTAGGGCATCGCATTTATTCCACTTCATTGAAAATTAAAAAAATTACTGTTAAATTCACATTGCTTCTAGTGACCATGCTCAAATTATACGTAGAGTGCATTTGGAGGTTGACCCATTAAAAACATCATTAATAATTACTTCGGAAATGCTTCAGTGCGTTAACATGTCATGCTTCACCTCATGCTTCATTTTCAGCAAAACTGCTGCAATTTTCTTTTCTGTCCACTACGCACATCAAGAAACATTAACTCACGTACTTATTACATTTACATGAATCGCTCTTTTTTATTTACTATGCTTCAAGTTTGTATTGATTCAAATTTTTCATGGAGTGGCCGTATTATCATGATTTTTTTATTTCTAGTCTTTCTATTTATATCGCTAGTTCATTCCGTTCCTGCAGCGTGCAGACACGAAAAAGATTCTGAATTATTGAGGTGAAGGGTTTGTATATTGTAATTTCGTGAGCATTATATATTCCAGAGCACCCCAACAAATAAAAACATTCCTAGCTGGTTTATTTAGGGACAGCCTGGAATTTCCAATTAGATAGTCTAGTATCTCCTATGGAGTCCTATTTCTTCCAATTTTCCGCGCAACAACTTTCATAATAGACCGTAACAAATAAATTACAATATTTTATTTACCAATCCGAGTAAAGTTTACACTCTAAAAGAAAAGTTTTAACAGAGACAATAAAAATCAAGAAAGGAATAAAGTTTCAGCAGCCAAAATATGAGCAAATAATAATGAGGGCCGAATTGATAATACTATTCCAGCTTTCACTGAAGTTGAGATTGTTGCACAACAACAGCTGCTCGAGGAGCACACAGCTGGACGACTATTTTAAATGGTAAATTTGGTTGTAAAGACGTGAATAAATAGGAAATAAAAAGATGGTGCTGCTGATATTTGTTTTCTATTATCCTGGTACTGACAACAGTATTTTCTATTCGTGTTGAGAGTACTTGGTTCACAGAACAGATAATTGTTGTACTAATGTTGCTGGAAAACAGCTGAATTTGAATTAGATTTTTTAGATAAGACGATTACAGCCATTGAAAAAATGTATAGCAGTGTCAACGTGAGTGCATGACAATCATTCTTCATTCATGGACTCGGTGAGGAGAAATTCATGAGAAATAACGATTTCTCATCATTTCTCTGTAGCTATTTGTTCTGTTTTGCAAAATCCTAACAGTTCTCAATTGTTAGAAAAAAAAAAGTTGTGCCAGTTGGACCACAGGGTGACCTGTTGTTTGATTGATCGTAATCGTGTACCTCGAGTAACAGCAGCAGCTTCCCTGCTCTGGTATCGCCACAATGCTGAATAGTTGCTGTTCATTGTCACCAGCGATGAAGCATGGTGTCTCTGCATAAATGCCAACTGATAGCGCTCGCAGATTGATTATGAGCGCACGCCACAATGACAGCAAAGACTCACCTCCATCTTTGTGAGGGTCTGGAAAGTCTTGTAGGATGGAAGGCTTGAGTTCTATGGCCTGCTACTCGATCCCCCGTGTGAATCCACACATTTACTGCCAGTAAGTAAGATCAGGTTTTTGTCCTAGTATCTTGAATTCTCTCAATTTTTTAAGGTAACCATGGCGTAAGGATTATAAACGCGACAGAAATGATATGCATGACGCTGGTGGTTCTAAAGGTTGGAAGTTTTATTCCACTCGCCGTATGAGCTCAATTTCTCTCCGTCGCTCTCGTGTGAGCTATGTAGATTTTTGAAAAAGGAAAATCAAATTCGTGCATAGCAAAATTTTGCTACTAATTGCAGCTGAATTTTGTTTTATTGGAATGATTCGCTTCCTAGAAAAACCACAAAAAGCAATTTCAACGTTCTGAAGGATATTTTGTCATGAGAAGCTATACCATTATCCATCAGCCTCAAAGTCAATAATAAGCTGAATGTACACAAGTACTTTGCATCCAGCCCAACACTTTACAGCATTCGGTAGACGTTGTTATGAATTTCGCAACTGGGGTTCAAAAACTGAAAATGATCTTGAACGTAAATGAACGGCAATTGCGACATGAAGTGTGGCATCTCGATAAATGCTTTCAATCCCCCGACTGAAATGCTCCGGTACATAACACACGAATGAAGCATACGATGCAAAATGCTACTTCGCCAATAGACCGCACTGCCGTAGAGAAAAACCATGCAAAAAATTATCAAAACAAATTTCTTCATTAAAAAGAAATCTACATCGTCACTCATCACTAGCTTCTTCAGCTAGCCTATCATTCATAACTGAAAAACAAGCTCGAACTTCTTAACTTTTATGCTCATCTAGTCAGGACTCACTGAACGTGCGGGTTGTGCGCAGCAGAATGCTTGTCTGAACTAGTACTGTCACTTGCATGCTTCTATGGCAACTCAGTATCAAGAAGTTCTCCATCTTTATGAGACTTTTATTCGGGCGACTGCAGAAGCCCCTGCAATATCTGCGGTTGTCAAAAAAGCATCACTGAGATTATCTTTTTGTTTACGACTGACATGTGGTCGTGGAGCTGAGACCCCTCATCGGGTGAACACAAGGGGACTGCGGGCGGTGCGATACGGGATATGGCCTGGCTCATGCTCCGGGGCATGCTTGTGGGGCGCTCCTGATGAATTGCTCGGCAGTCACATCTCCTGCGAATCAAGATTCGACAATTCAATTCGACGATTTGATTTAATATGCTTTAGGTTGGTATTTAGAGAATTTAAATAATTTCTTTCCATAACCGATACGTAAATAAATGATCTTCTACGACCAGGTTTTAAAATGAACAGTTTTAAATGTGATTGCTTCCGTGCTCGTAGATGTTTGACGTTTTGTAGAGCTCCTTTCGGAAACCTTGCTCCAAAGGTTCATCAATATTTAACCGAGAATATTTCTCTCCAATGTGCTCGTGCTTGAATAAATAATGAATATACTGGAAAGAATGAAAAGGATAAACAGATTTACAGACGTATTTTCATTTAGTTAGTGAAAATAGCGCCATTTGCAATATGTTTAAGATTTCGTTTATTTCAAAACAATTGATCCATGAATTTGAGTCAATTTGATGATGAGGAAAATCGTCCCTTACTTGCTAGCTACTTCATTACCTAGATAAGGAATGATAGCGAATATTAGTTTTGAACGCTTGCCATGAATTTGTCTCATGGACATTGAAAGAAAATAGGAAGTTCCAAACTTTGATTCTAACACTGTACAAATTAAATTAACATTTGAATTTAGAAAATGATATACCCTTGAATTACACGACATATATTTTTGCTAACTTCAAATAAATTTGAACAACAATTTGTCCCACTTACCTAACAAATGTTCTGCTTCGTAAAAAATTGTAAGTTTTCTCTTTTTAATTAATAAATTAAAATGCGTAATTATTCCCAATTGCTGCTCTTTGTAAGGTTAATGTGCTTCTAAGAATCTCATTAAATAATACTGAGAAAGCACGTTGTGAAGGATCAATGATATGCACTTGTAGAGTTCTAGACTATATAGAGTGGAAATGAAATCCAACTTCAAGTCTGGCTCTGATTAAAATTTGTGCTTGAGACCTTTAACTCCTGAACTTTGACTTTCTGGATAGTCAGGCTGATCAAGTTACTGAAATTGTACGAATTTTATTTTTACTTCAGAAACGGTTAAATATTTAAACCACAGAGTGTGGTACATAGAGTCAGATGTTTAGCATGCACTCGGAAAAAGAAACGCTATTTTTGATAATTATATTTCATTGCACAGAGCGCCAGACAAAAGACTTTTTACTCTCGTTGGCACATTTATATTAAGAAATAACTGAAATATATGAATATTCCAGTAATAATTGTTTCGTTCCGCCTATTTTTGTGTATCACAAAGGACAAAATTAGTTCCAAGAAAAAAAAAATTCAAAATATATATACTGTTTGGCTAGAGGTAGACGCAAAATTATTTGCATTTCAATTTGTTTGACGATTATAACATTCGATTTCTAAAGGAATAAATCTTCAGAGCCAAAGAGTAAATTTGCAATGAATCCGTATTCAAGCAACAGCAACTGAACATCCATCACTTCAACTCATCAAGAGACTCAGAAAACAGCTTTTCAAAGCTACCTATTGATCTCCTAATTCTTGCCTGGATTTTATCTCTCCTTTACAAACAAAAATCTTGTTTGAGTTAGGCAACAACATGTTTCAATTGCGCATCGCTTGATTTTGCAGCATACGTGAATAGAGATGGGCCACGAGGTGCATGTTCTGTTCAATTGAAATCGCCCGGTGTGACGGATGCGTGCGGCGAGGGGGAGCCTGGGCCCCGTGCATCGTATGAGCTCGTCAACTCGCGCCAACTTGTACATCAACACTCTACAACTTGAACATCAACACTCTACAACTTGAACATCAACACTCTACAACTTGAACATCAACACGCTGCAACTTGAACATCAACACGCTACAACTTGAACATCAACAAGCTACAACTTGAACATCTACAAGATCCAACTTAAACATCAATGCGCTTAAGCTTGAGTATTGTAATCAAGTGAGCAGCTGGGTATAAGAAGCTTTGCAGTGTAGCAATTTTTGCGCTTAATAGTAAAGAGAAAAAAATTATCCTGAAATAAAATAAAAAGCTTCTTGAAATCAGCGGTTCATCTCCAATTTTGAAATGAATTTCATGCTTATAAGATTTCAGAGAAAAATTCAAATTAAAGCATTTACAAATAATGATTGCTGGTTTTACAACGCAAATTAAATGTGTCTTATATTTGATTTCAAACGACGTGTTGGAAGAGAATTTTTTCTTTCAGGTTTATGTAGAGAAACTTTTACATAGTGTCTAGCAACTATATACTTCGAACAAATATTTTGACTGAACTAACTTAGTTTTCACACATCTACCCAGAATATTTTTGATGTAAAAGGTTCTTAGATGTAGTTGATTTCACTGAACATACTTTAGAAAAACTTTATACCCACTCCGTTATTTTTAATCATTGGTGAAACTAAAATTACTAACAAGGTAAACGCTGGTCACGTCTAAACTCCCGTTAGACATGGAGTGAAAATTCAATTTTAGATTTCATCAAATGAATGACTGACTTAACATAATCGTAAGTAAAATTTTCACAAAAATGAATAAAAACCCAATGAAGATTACTAAAATATTAAAATTCACACATTAACGTTTACTACTCATTTTAAGACGTTTGTTCGTTGAAAACTTAGAAGACTAAGAAACATTCATGGATAGTAATACAGCTATAAGTGAAATGCATGCTTGCCAATTCTCATTTTGATTGAAAAAGGCAAACCTACTTTTCAGATTTTCCCATCATGAAGGTCGCTGATTGCTGTTAAAATTTTGTGACATTTCATTCGCAAACTTAGCAAATAACATTAAGGTATATATATTAAGGTATAGAGTGCTGAAGTCTATTTTCAAGCAATGAGGCAACAAAATATGTTATATCTGCGGGCTTAACTAAATCCCTGCATGTAGTGTGGCAGCTTAGAATCGACGGCGTGCCCCTGGCCGGGGAATGTGCTTTCAAAAGCACAAAATCCTTCAAATTTATCGCCAACGCACTGAGCCACTGAGTTTCAACTCTACTAGTATTTTTTTTATTCTGGATTGTCTGTTATTAAAGCATAGATTGTCCAAGTGATTGAAAGTGTTTCTTCTTATATAAAGTTTAACATTCAAGGAACTCAATTCGTATCTATTGAAATTTGCCTCGTCTTCATTTTGCTGTGAGGATTCATGCTTCAGTAGGGATGATGAATAATGATTAATGAAGGAACAAGTTAGCTTTTAATTATTACTAGCGAGACCCGTGGAATTTACACGGCTTAGAGTACTGAAATAATGGAACGGGTCATGGCTCTGGATGATTTTTCATTTTAGTCAAATAAAGTAAACTGTACATGCAAACATAGGGCAAACTAAACTTGTATGGACTCTAAATTAATCCAATGAAACATTTTCCCTTTAATTAACCACTCTTAAAATTTATTTTTACATAATATTTTTGATTTTAATTTGTTCTCTTCTTACTCCTTTGTTTATTAGTCGGTATAACTTTAACGCATGCATCATAGAGTCGCCTAAGCTCACTCTCGAAAATGCCACATGTAGTTGACCGTGGCTAAACACTGGTTTCGGCAGGAACATTCCTTCCTGGTTGGAAGTCTGTCCCTGCGCCCTGTTAATTTTCATTGAGTAAGCCAGTCTTACAGGAAATAAGTTTCTCTTCAAGTTAAGAGGGAGGTTTAGGAAAAGGAAGGCTTGGTTCGCTTGATGTCAATTTTAGTCTAGGGATGAGAGCCTGCCCGCCACCTAGAGGACTGTTCTCAGGGATGCCTTGATTCAATACTCGTGCATAGCTATAAGCTACAATCGGGTGTCGTTACATAAACCACTCTATATATATAGATATGTTTCTAAGTATCATAATAATTGAACTAGATTTAATTTTGAGGTTATGAGGAGGCCTTCCAGAGGACGTCAGTGAGTGTAAGAGCTATGGTGGGTGGCGCTCTGCTTCAGTTAGGTCGTCGGTTAGCGTCCTGTCTGTGAAGTAGTACGTCCTCTCATCTGATGGCAGCAAATTTAATACCTTCTCATTTATTATCAAAGAATCACAATTTTTTGACGAATGTATCACCTTACCTCGAAGTTCTTCTCCTGTGGCGCCGTTAAATATTTTGTCAACAAGTGAATCTCGAGCACATGTTTCGTGAGGCACTTCATTATCATCCTCTGGTCGTTCTGGAACAGCCTTCCCATTACCTACTCTAAGAAGCCACACTGCAAATTCTCGCTGATCTTCAGCTGCTCTATTGTTTTCGCTGAGTCTGTACTGCTTAGAATGTGGCCCAGTAGAGAGCTCTAAATATATTATTTTGCATTTAGGGAAATCGCTTGTTTTTCAGAGACTTCATTTAAATATTTTCTGTTCTCACCTTAAAGAAGATACAAACTCACAGAAGTTGAAGAGCTCTTAGTCCCAAGACAGTTAATCGCTGAATGAAGACATGATTGAATAGAGTGGAAATAAATAGTCTAAGAGTATCTGTGCTAAACCATTTTCACAGGCAATAAATGACAAAGAATGAAAATGAATTTCCTTTTACTGTTGTGGCTTGAATTCTCGTCTAAAAATATGAATAGCTAATTTAACAGTGTCGTGGAATTACAACGACCCATATCATTGAGTTGTCAAGCGTCACGGTCGCACTAAGTAATTAACTAACGGGGGGACAAGCAAAATATTCATATACATAGATTTTATGATAATTGGAAAGCATTACAATTGAATTATAAGTACTTCCGAGAACACCAGAGTTATTTAGACTTCTGTAACTCTCTGAAATATCGTAAAGAACTATTTGAAGCTAAAGAATAACACTGAACAGGGCCTTCGGAGTAAGGAGTCGTGAGAACACAAAGGAGACCTAAAACAAAATGAGACAAATGAACAACTGAACACCTTCTTCAAGCATTCAACGATATCTCGATGTATCAATTAATTAAGTTAGAACACGAGAAATCTAGGATATTTTAGGCTAAGCGCTCACAGCAGCATGAACATCACAGGCACACAGGAACAAGTAGAGTGAATGTCGCACGTAGCTCGGCTACAAACTAAACACGCTCTGGGAAAGAGATCTATCTTTAGATTCCCAAGTTATGTTGAAACTATATTCTTCTCGTTAACAAACCCTTGCAGTATTAAGCGCAGAAAAACATTTTACAAGAGCCTAGTCAAGTTATCTCCCAGATTTGCTTCTTCTACCATACATTTACAATCATTGCTGACTGATTTGGTCCGTCTCTGGTAGACTGAGAATGGGAAAATGTTCAAGCTGTTTTTGGTCGTAGAACAGCCAACAATTATTGAAAATTCAAGAACATGTTTAAGCTATTCAATTTGATGTGAATACTTATGAAATCTTATTCGTATTAATAGTTGTCATAATATACATTTTTAAATTTCGGTTCAAGATTCTCAATGTTAGCCTAAATAATTCCAACGTTTTTAATGTTCTTTTATGAGCGACAGAGACATTTGCCCGCTAAGTTTTGGAGAGTATAACCTTTCGTTTCCTCGAGCATTGGTGTTTGAGATTATCCATGATTTATAGGACGGCAATAAGGTCGAGCTGCATCAACTCCTACTTGTGAAAGCGCACGTTGTGACGAAACTCCCACTATTTTGCAGCAAAGCAGGCGGCACTTCACACCAATTCAAGCTCATCATCGTGATTGTAAATCACATTTTCATGTCCAATGTGGCCCCTTCCCGACACCTATTCGAATCGCCTTCTTTGCGCGAGCTGGTCTATTACTCCCGATACCTCGAGGCTGGCCATCAGTTAGCGGCGAGGTGTGTAAATGGTCCACACGATGCCTGTTTGCTTCATCGATTCCTGGGAGCGACTCTAAAATTGCTGCCAAGCTCAAACAACTGCTCAGGTGTAAAATTTTCGTGAGCTCTTTGCAGAAATTCGTGCGAGATAAAGCATGAGGAGCCTGCATCTTGGCGCTCATGGCTGCTCCGCCATGAGGAGAGCATCGCGTAAAGTAGCCCACAGCTCGGCGATACTTCTGGAGACGTGCTAACATCGACGCGTTTTGGGAATTGTCTTCAGAATTTCCTAAGCGATGAATAACACAAGAGGTCAAAATGTTATTCGTCGTCTGTCAAAGTGGAATAATTATTTTTTTCAGGAAAATCTGTGTACTTCTGGTGAGAATGGATCATAAAAAGGTGAGAACTACTTGTTGATTGTTAGGCTCGTTCTCAATTGCTCATGTCCTGGGTTTTGAAGTCAAAAGGCACATGGGCAATTGAGAACAAGCATTTGAAATCATGATACCATGGGAGTTGGAGTTGGAAGTACATACCTGCGTTGCTCAAGTTATGCTAACGTTACAAAATGTGCTAAAATGTACCAAGGGCTGATTGAAGCTCGAGCTTCGTCGATATGAGAATGTACACCGACTGTCAATTCACTTAGGAGAAATGCATGAAGAGAAATGTTTCAGCTGAGATTTCTCTTAGATCTGCTGATTTAACGTTATTTTTAATCGTATGTTCAGCTTAACAGAGAGTCAGTCAATGACTGTGTTGAAACTTAACCGAACTTAATGCTTGTTTTTGCACTCATGTGCTGTTCAAACATATGGGCGTAGTGTGATTCATACACAAACTTCAAGTCTGTTTACGCTCCTTTCTGTGGGAGAAGTGACCTCACCTGAGAAAATAAAGCGCTTCATAAAATAAATCTCTGGCAAAATTTCCCGTTCAATCTTCTGACCAGAAAAAAAAAAGAATTCAGAAATTCATAACTTTTGTTTCTCATATGAACGGTTATATGCACACACTAGTGTTCACGGGCCTTCAAAAATGACGGAATTCGATATTTTCTTTAGATAAATCTTCCAAATGTGGAAGAAAAACCAATATATCCCTCTTGATAGTGCCCGCGGTTAAAATATTCTTGTATTTGTGCATTAGTGAAACTCGTACCACAGAGACGGCCATTAAGCATCTTTTAAGAACGTGAAAGAGAGACGGGCCAACCGAGCAAGAAAGCAAGCGAAAATGAGCGTCATTATTTATCTAATACTAAGAATGACCGTCGTGTGTTAATATATTAATTTTTTTTATTTTTTTATTGCGTGAAACATTAATGAAGGAAGATCTGGAAGAAAAGTTTCTGAACGCTCAGCGGAAAATGTTGAAAGACTGCGAACTCTAATGCAAGATGAAGACACGAATTAGACTCGGAAATTAGCGTTACAAACTGGAATTAACAGAAACTCTGTGATGACCATCTTGAAGAAAGATCTACACCTAAATTCCTACAAACTGAAAATAAGCCAGTCAATATCAATTAATGATTCTGACAAAAGGATGGAATTTTGCCAAAAAATCAGAGATTTGGAGGCTAACCATACCATCCAATTTACTAAGATTATTTTTAGTGATGAATTCCACATTTATTTGAATGGGACTCCACAGAAACAAAACTTTCGAAAATGGTCGAGAATAAGAGCAGAATTTAATGTGGAGAAGCCATTACATTCTCCAAAAATGACGGTGTGGTGTAGCATGAGTGCCATAAAAACTCAGGGCCCAATCTTTTTTGAAGATTAGGACACCAACAACGCAGCAACGTTGTCAAGCGAAAGATATCTCGAGATGTTGATAGAAATTTTTGAAGATGAAGATACAGAAGAACTGTGGTTTCAGCAGGATGGAGCTCCACCGCACACATCGGGTTCATTCATGGAGTGGATAAATCAGCAATTTCCCCGTAGGTTAATTTCGCACAAAAGATCGTTTCCCTGGCCGGCACGATCGCCAGACCTTTCCCCGTTAGATTACTTCCTTTGGGGTCATATCAAAGACCACATATTCAGCAACTCGAGAAGACCTCAAGAGAGATGCTCTGGAAGTGGTAAGCACAATCAGCAGCGAGGTTCTTGATAGCGTCATGCGGATATTTCGCAGGCCGCATCGTGAAATGTAACGCAGTTCGTGGTGCGCATTTTTTGAACAGTAGGTCCAGCAAAGTAAATATAAATGCAATAACTCTTCTTCTTTCTAAATATTCCAGCTTTATTTCCCTATCCGGTCTGTGGAAAAGGTTTTAGTTTTTATAAAAGGGATACATTTTAGCAACCACCCTGTGTGAATGCAACCTGCGTATCCAATTTACAGTTTTTTCTAAATTCGAAACTCTAAAAAATGTTCAATAGCTTTTGTTGCAATGAACAAAAGTTTTAAAACAAAATGACTGTTGAATTCAGGTATTTATGTCTTTTATTTGGTGCCTACGTATTCATGATACAACAGTCAAAATAAGAATCAGAGGACACAGTAAAATTCATCCTGCTTTGAAGCTGTCGCCAAGATGACAAACTGAACAAAGGAACTATTAGCTTTCACAAGCACTGTATACTTCTCTAATGAAGGGGCATTGTCCTAGCCGAGCCGTTTTACTCTCTCTTGAAACTTCGCTGGGATAGATAGTTAGCCAAAAAGTTCTTTAGAAATTTTCTACTGTAAATCTTTTTTTGGGATACTTTGCATTTTCTTTAAGCGATAAATTCAAAGTTCATTGCCGCGATATTTTTATTTCGTAAATAAAATTGAGCGGATGCCAGGTTTTCTATATCATTTGAATGGCACGAATACCTACGATATAAAAAAAACCTGGCATCCGCTCACTTCTGTTCTCATATTTATTACAAATATATTTATATATATATGTGTATACAGTATGGAGGAGAGCAAAATAATACAAGACGTTGGTTAAATCGCCAGATTCCACATTTCTAAACTACGTACAATTACGATAATTAGACTATATATAAACAATAGTATTAAAATGAGTAATAATGCATCAAAAAACCAGCAATAATTTAGCAGGAAAAATTATGGGAACATGGATAACAAATACATGAAGAAAAATTTACAACACCCGACTTTTTTCTCGATATTATACATTAAAATTATTGTAGAATTATTGCAGAATGTTCTAATACATTTTACTATTTGACAACCAAACTCTCGTCAGCATTCATCGTGTCATTGGTGCAGCAGCTCCCGTTCTGAAAGGTCGTAAGCATGGGTAAGAATAACATCAGCCAAGACTTCAGCGAACGTATTGTGAAGCTCCATAATGAAAGTTTGGGATATTGGAAGATCTGTGCACAACTTTGTGTTCCTATAGCCTCGGCTGCAACCATAATACGTAAGTGGAATTGCCGGAATACGACTCTCAGCAAGCCTCGAACTGGCCTTTCACGAAAAATTAACGGCCGTGCTGTTCGAAAATTGGTCCGAACAGTTGAGCAGAGGCCTCAAACTACTCGTGAAGAATTGAAGGATGATCTCAGAGCATCTGGAATTGAAGCCAGCAAACACACGATTAGTAGGGCACTACGCCGTAAAGGTCTTTGCTCCCGCACCCCTCGTAAGACACCTCTTCTCCAGAAACGTCACTTCAAGCCCAGACTGAAGTATGCCTACAATCATTTGAACAAGCCAGCGGCGTTTTAGAACTCAGTACTGTGGTCAAATGCAACCAAAATTAAAGTATTTGAGAGAAACAGCACAAACCATGTTTGGAGGCAACAAAACGAACAGTATAAACCAAAGTGCACCATACCACCTGCTAAGTTTGGAGGTGGCTCAATCATAGTGTGGGAATGTTTCAGCTCATCAGAGGTAGATAGGCTTCACATCATTGAAGGAGCCATGAATAGCAGGAAATATTATCAAATATTGGAAGGGCCACTCTTACCTTCAGCTCGTTTGTTAAAATTGAAACGTGGATGGGCCTTCCAAGAAGACAACGATCCAAAGCATACTACAAACGAAGCCAAGGAATGGTTGAGGATGAAGAAGATAAACATTTTAGAATGGCCAAGTCAATCCCCGGACAAGAATCCGATCTAAAATTTGTGGAGGGAATTGAAATTGAAAATTCAGAAGAGAGGTCTCAATAACATCATTGAATTCAAAGAGCTTTGCATTGAAGAATGGAATAAGGTTACACCCAAAACTTTTAAAACGATAGTAGTGAACAACTCTTGAAGGTTTCGAAGCCACAATAATGCTAATAATATTGGCTATGCATTGAAGTTTTAATGTATGAACATCTTGAAATGTGTTGTAAACATTAGCTTACGTATTTATTAAACATGTTCGAATATATTTTTTCTATTAAATATATGGGGATTAAGATATATTTATAACTTTTTTATTCTACTGTTTAAATATAGTTCAATTTTTGCAATTGTCCGTGGTCTATAAACGTGGAATCTGTCGATTTAACCAACCCGCATTATTTTCCCCCCCACTGTACACATATTAGGCAAATTACGATAGTGAGGATGTACGGAGGAGGTAAGCACCTCGAGTGCAATTTGAGTTCATTCGTTGAAGCGGGACATGTAAAAGGAAATTACATGGAATTAACTGCATGTACTAAAATTACATATAATTAACAATTATACAATCCATTTATCTGTGATAAATACGAACAACCAAATATTTTCCATAAATTTGCACAACATCCAGTTTACTTTCCTTTTTCTTCGGTACCATTTAAAAAAAATTTAAAGAACATATCTACCGAGGAATTGCATCAATGCGTTCTACTCTTCAACAATCAGAGGCTATTCAGGGAGCAGTAAATATTGCACTCAAGCCAGCTCTATTTGCCCATCAAAGCTCCGTCTGATCAATGTATGCTCTCTTTCTCCTTTTCCGCAGCGATCCTTAATTGTTTGATTGCGCTCAACTCATTTATAGCTTAACTTTACGAGAGGTAACTGCATCCGTCATCTTCAGGAAAGCTTCGGTGATAACTTGGGGCAGTCATTGAAGTCGTTTGAATAGCAATTTTGAGGTAGTACCTCTTATTCTTGTATTTGGAGTCGAAGACGTACGAGCTGCGTGCGCACAGAGCCGTAGGAAGTGGCGGTCAGGAAGCAGCGCAATCTTCGGTAAAATCTCGGCAAAAGGGCACCAAGGGCTGGCCAATCTGGCCATTACCTTTCATTATTGTGTTCATAATTCTTCCTGGCTCTATTGAGCCGGGATGCACACTCGCAATTTACTATTTTCTCAAAGAAAAACCTGTCAGCGCCTCACGAACTATACTCCGAAGCCTATAATAGAACCGTTTTCCCAGCAACAGCCTTCTCAATGCATTAAAAATATCTCGTTTTTAGCATCATCCTTGATGCTGTTATTTGTTGGTAACAATGGTTTTGGATTACTGCAAGGGTCTCAAAAGTTTTATGCCCATATTAATCAAAAGCTTGAATAGCCGATAATGAGGGGAAAAGTTGATGCTATGGTAAAATATGTTAAACGTATTTGGTCCATTTGGCTTTAATGAGCCCAAATTTTCTATGTTCAATGCTTTGCTAGTATATCAGAGCACCAATCTCTAAAGAACGAAGACAAATAAATTAAAAATTTCCAAAATAAAGGTGGCTCACCTTGGCTTTAGGCTTATTTTATTGGAAAATGCCTCACCACACAGAAATACAGATATTTGCAACGACCACAGACAATTAAATTCATAAATTCATGTTAGATGAATGAGCGTACTGGGAATTGAATTATAGTCCGAGTGGCATGGCATATTTATTCATCCATAACTCATGGTTACATACAAGTGTGTAAATCTAATTCTCCTGCGCACTCTTCTGTATATTACACACCTGTATTCTGTGTGCACTTCCTGTGAAGAGCAGTTCGAAGGAGTAACACAAACACAGCTATTAACGAACGCACAGATTAAGATTTCATTACACTCACTTATAGCCAGCTTTAAATACCATATGAGAGTCGGTAAGGTATAACGCATTTTTATTGATTGGTTCAGCAAATCGAATGCAGAGTTCGTATTAGAGTTTGGGTTAATAATCATTCACAACTTTTAATCCTCAAAATACATTGAAAAAATTGTACATTGACACGGTTTTTGAGTCTCAGTGAATTTGATCAAACCTGGACTCGCTCTAAAATTGCTAATTGGTGTCGTAAAACTTTTGCGGGTTGCTCACCTGGCTACTCTTTTCCCTTCACCTCTCAAGTCTCAACTCTCTTAGAGTTATTTGTAATTCAATCCCTCGTGAAACTAGGTTACATCTGCCACAGCGACCCGTCTCACGTGCGCATGTCTTGTACCTGCTTTCTGATTGACAGCAAGACATTACCGCCAAGAAAACAGAAGAGCATCCCTTTATCCAATTTCGTCGAATAAAAAGTCCTCTGTTATGGTCTAGCATGGTAAGGTCAGTGTACTAAGTGAAAGGTGTGCAAAATAGCGGTTAAAATCCCTTTTCTGTTGGAAAATGAAATGCCATATTGCCTCGATTATTCATGAGTATCATGAAAAGCTGATCATTCCATGTCATGGCTGTTTATGGCTGTTGTGAAGGTCATTCTGATTACACTACCTTCGTACTCCTTCTTACTAAAAAGACTTGCACAGATAGACGGAATGAGAAGGTGATGATAGAATAAATATGCCATTGTCAAACAAATGCCTTACAAAGACACAACTAAAGTGGTGGAAAAGAGAAAAGTTTAAAGTTGGGAGTTTATTTGAAAATTTACGTGGGAATAGGAACTGAAAAACTGAATAGCAACTGAAAAACTGAGCAAACGCGTTTAATTCTTGGCATTCCGGTACTCAATCTCAGAAGTGGAAGAATTGAATCTGCTTCCAGATCTTTCAACAAAAGTTCAGGTAACAGAATTCTAGCAGTAAAGAAATAACACCGAAAAAGTGAGACTGCAGCACTGCAAAATCAACAGTTTTAACAAATTTTTATTCCGTACTACATTGCATGGTCTCTATCATAAAAGCTGTCACCCTTTGCGCAGATATTTCGTAGCCCTTAAGTCAAAACTGTGCACTGGCCGTAATTTGGCCGGGTCTCTTCAGCCAAAAATGTAACGAATTAGGAAACTCAGTCTTCAGTCCGACTTGACTTACAGTCGCCGTGCACGCAACGCGGCCCTATATAAACTCCGAGTCCTCGGGAAGATTGCCTTGCAAAAGAGCTTTAAAAGATGGACATGCATAGGAAATTTAAGGCTAAGATGAATTGGATGGTCAACTTTTGAGCGCGCGTACGCTTGTTTTTAGAATGTTTTCCCTCCCTTCTCGTGGTGTTCGAAAATACGTTGCCTGAATTTACGATCTATGGAAACCTTTTCAAAATGTGACGGGAGCGCACATACTTTTAAAAGTATACATCGAATAGAAAACTTTCTCTTTCAAAATAAGTGACAAGTTAGTGAGTAATTAAACAAACAAATTTTCAGTTGGAATAAGTCGAAGAATATATTTTCTTGTTCTTTTAAGCGCTGATTTTCTTTAGAGGAAAGGTTTGCATTTTCGTTGGAACCTTGGTCGTGTCTGATGTTGAGTAATCCTGACAAGATGATCTCGCTATTAATTGAACACGAAAGAAAATGTTCTACCTTTGAGATAGCCATCAGGCGCCCCACACGACACCGCAACCTGGGGCGTCAGCATCAGGTTCCTCACAGTCTCTAATAATTTTCAATTAAAAGACTCATCGATCCTGTTACCATGGAAGTGAAACACGCCATCACTCGTGATAAAACTTCAAGTAGGTGATTTTCTACTGAGTCAAGAAGACTACATGCAAAGCTCGGGCAAGATGACCCCTCATTTCTCTCGATTGGTTCATCTTGGTCTCAAATTCTGCGTCAAAACCCTCGCTTGCATATTCATAGGGAGTGAGTCTGTCACAAATGCCTGCCTCTCTCCCATCTTGTTTCGCTCATTTCCACTCCCGACTCATCAACTTCCACGAATAGATCCTTGCCGAAATAGACTGGAAGCATGCAACTTTCATGTGGAATTTGGAGCCAGAGCACAGCGAAGCATTTCCGTGGTTCTCAACGCCGCAGTCTTTTGCTAATTAAAAAAAAAGTTCATTCGCTGCACATGAGGAAGCAAACGTCTCCAATGAGTAGCGCTCTCATTTAACATGTATCGTGTTGCAAGGAACGCGAGCGTAAAGAACTGTAATTAGAGGAGACTGAGTCGTTTTGTTTTCGCATTATCTTCGTGAAGATTACGAATAACTTGCATATAGCTGCTCACGATGCCATCTGTTCTAGAGGAGAGACCCTCTGAAAGTTTCTAGGCATCATTCAAGCTGGCAAAAATTTACGAGCAACATTTTCTACTCGTTGTTTGCGCTGATCATGACGACACTGTCAATTTCGTTCTTACGAAAATTGATTAAAGAACAAAAAATCTTCAGTAGCGAACACTTTTGGAGATCAAATATAATATCCTTGCAAATCGTCTCCAATTAAACTTTCGCTACTCAGTTCGAAAGGCCCTTGAGCTAGGACGTATTGAAGCTCATAGAAAATCGAGTTAATGAACCACACCTTAGAGTACAATTTCGTGAGGGAGAATAAGGTGATCAAAACTTCACATATTTTATAAAATATCGAGCATTTGAGGATAAAGGTGCAGCTAACAATTGCCTTCTTTTTAAATGAACATTTCGAAAAAAATTTTTTTGTGACTTACAATGGAAGAAGTTTCGAAATTGCTAAATTGTTCTCCAAATTCTCTTGCCATAATTAATGCAATTTTTTGAAACAAAACGCAGCTTCACGTCGCATCACGCAGCTACAAAATCATCAGACGGAAGTTATAATGTTAGTCAGGTGTGCTGGAAGACATTCAGGATTACTTTCTCCCAGGGAGTCCAGTCAAAAGAGAGAAATCGTCAAATTCTACGGATACACTGGATGCTCAAAATTTGTATTAAATGCCTTCCATCAACGCACATATTCAATTGCTCACCAATTTCCCTTTTTAAAATAATTTAAACTTTATTGAAAGAAAATTCTACCATAAAACGACTGTTTTATTTAGGATCTAAAAAATACATCACGGTGGGCTGCTGCAGACCGATAGATTTCGTCAGCCAAGTGATGATGAAAAATAATGAAGTTCGTTTGACGTTATAGTAATATGCTTGGAAATTTCAGTGCCATAACGATGATACGCTTACAAATTTGGTTACCGGTGATACGCTCAAGATTCAGTATTTACGAGCTAAAAAATCCCCAATCCGGCGATTCAGGAAGTAACCCACCAATGTCAAAAGACGTAATTTTCAGAAATCGAGAATTAATGTCGAATGGTGCAGAATTTAACTCACGCAGACATTGCATGGTATTATGAAGAGTCGCACGCCTTTCTGATTGCACATACACCATAATAAATTTCTGCGACCTGTATGATCGCGCAATTCATTGTTCTAATCACGTGTAATATTTTACCAACAACATCTTTCTAGGACCTTTTTATTATTGACTAATTTTTACTCCTTGATCATTGAGATATTTGCTGGAGCGAAGAGTCGTGTCAATTTAGGGATCACTGAGCTGGTCGCACGTCTGAGGGACCACAAGAGCCGCAATTATGCTCCATACAACTTAGCTGAGACCGCCTCGTTTCCGTCAAGTGCATTCGAATTGAGCAACAGTGAAGTTTCTGGCAATACTTCTCTAATGCTTGGGCTTCAGAACTCACGACTATTTGAGTCTTGTAATGAAATTAACTCACGAGACCACCTACAGTACGGAGAAACTCATGAAAAGGATTTTAGCTTCATGGTTATTCGTTACTTGCACTTCAAGTAAGTTTTTTGACCACTCACACAGATTGGAAATTAACACTATTTCATCACTGCAGCGTTACCCGCTGCAAAGTTATCACAAAGTTACCGGGACTAAATTACATGCAGTGCTAAATCATTAGTAAGTGCTGCCCGTTTCGGCCAAGAACATACTTGTAACCTAAATATTAAGCCTTGATCAGTCGACCAAATCAGTTTCCGTATCACTAGGTGCGCCAAGTACAACACAAGCCCCGCTTCCGATCAAAATTTAGCAAAACCTCAAATAATTTAAGTCATCCAAATATTTGGGATGGCGCAATTGGGTATCCAAATAATTTACGTCATTGTCACAGTGTACGAAGCAGCGTAAGCACTACTAAATCGACTGCACGTAGCGTAGCCTCGTCAACTTATTAGAACTTACAGCACGTAGCGTATCCAAGTCGACGTAGTATTACATCCACGACCAGGTGCTTCGCTACGACGACGTAAATTGTTTGAAAATCCGGCTCGAGGTCGGGCATTCGGCGCCGCCGTCACTGGAGTGAGCACCAGGACGTCTCAGGCAGGCCGCTAATGGCATCATTAACGTCACTCCGGCTCCTCGCGGACGTCATTCCTGTAACGAAACGTTCTGATGGATAGGTGACGGCAGCGCCCGTCATTAGTAATACCACACCGGGCGTCGAGACCTCATGCAGACCGCCTCTGCGTCAACTTCGTCTCAAATTTGCAGCGTCTTCTCATAATTGCCTCCTGCATGCTCTGAAATTTGCAGTGCCTTCTTGTGATTGCCTTTTGATTCTCTGAAATTTGCAGTATCTTCTTGTGCATATCTCCTGCATGTTCTAAAATTTGCAGCAACTTTTTATAATTGTCTACTACATGTTTTGAAATATGCAGTACTGTCTTGTGCGTGTCTCCTGCATGGTCTGAAATTTACAGTATCTTCTGGTAATTGTCTTCTAAATGTTCAATTTTTTTTGTTGAAATGTAAATATATGTGTGATCAGTTCACTTGCATAAGACTCACATGACCAAAACATGAAAATAAAGATAATGCCCAACCTGGATTTGATCTGCAGGTTCAAATGCTTTCGAGACATTTCTGGACGCTACAGTAAAACCGACGAGCCCCTGAGCCCCTGCTGCCATTCAACGTCCCTCGGGTCAGCTCGTTCACCATGTGTAACTGGTACGTCTTATGCACGAACGTTCCAAGGGTTTTGTTCTTCTTCTTTCTCTATCAGAGAGAATTTCCGAATTTCCCAAAGATCAAAATGAACTTTTTAAGGTAAAAGATGGCGATAAGCGTGTGTTTTGTCTCAGCTACGGGGCAGGCAGAATTTAAACTGATGGTAATGAAATAAAAAACTATGTCAGAGACTTCATTGATGGGGGAAAATATTTTAATCGAATTCACCATTGATGAGTGCTAAAAACTGAAAGATAAATTTATGCGTTAATTTAAATCATGCCAGCAACTGCTGCCATGACTTTTGCCATGGATGGATCATAAAGATCATATATGAATTAAGAATAGAAGATCAAGTTTATCAACTCTTGAGCATCATAATATTAACTATAAGGAACTATAAGAAACTATAAGGCTGAACTTCATGTTAAATAACGCTAAAGCATCATGTGAACCAAGGCTGGAATGCTCGAACCTTCACAGCCAGGGAGATTCCAGAAGAATTAGTTATTGCTTTATAAGGCGGGTATGTTTAATTCGAACGATGAGAAAAAATGTTAACTGTAATCTTAAAAGAATTGAATAGACAGTTTCTAGAAACATCAAATGCTACTCTGGTTCCTCATGGAAGGTGAATATTTTTTCTTTTCGATCAAGGACGTTGTCGAAACACTTCTGTCGCCCGTTTTCAATTAATTCATTGCGTCCCATCGTTATTCCCATACTGAAAAACTTAAATTTTGGTTAACGCATTTTATTTTCCAGTGCGTCATGCAGAAATGTAAGGTACTGATTAGGTTGAAATTGAACGACACAGTGTCTGGCGATCCCGTTACTTGCAGCCCATGAAGCATCAAACTCTTGATCAAATTAACGTGAGTGTGCATTCGTTTTCATGGGTCAGTCCGTGAGTATTGACTGCAGCACTGGGATTTTGTATCGTGAGCCAAGTGCTTGCTGCGAAAGTCAGCCCATGTTCTGTGTCCTGCATGTTTTATGCTCCGAGGCCACTGACTTTTGTGTCTGAACTCCCAAGCAATTTTGGGCGTTCCCAGGCTTTCTGCTGAAAAATCTGGAAGTTCGCGTTCTTGCGTCTGGCTGATCCTGAGTTTTATTGCCTCATTTTGTATCTTCGAAAGAAATTTCTTTCAGAATTTGCGCCTCAAAATCTGGACAATTTTCTGGATATTTTTCGCTGGACAGGACTAAAGAGCAGGTACAGTGCAAAATCGTCCGAATTGGAAAGCTGAGCTTGAGTGTGTCATCAAGGTTCTCATCTGACGTCCGTCTCTTGCATTATTTCAAAGGGATTGATGGGATCCGTGACTCAAAAAGCCCCACACATTGTTAGTATGTGAAGGGGAGGCCAGCGAATTATTGTTTACGATGCTTTTCATGGGAAAAGATCCATGAGAAAATGTGCGCAATGGGTCCATCTACATGGATGCACTACCAGGCTCAATATAGCGGAGGGCGATCGCGATGCCATGGTTTTCGGATATAAGAGAGACGCTGGGTAGGCTGCGATTTGATGATGTTTTCCCGTTGAGAGGCGGCGTTCTATCATCCGAAACCAAATGAAACGTTGCGACGCTAATGGTCCGTGTGATTGCCAGAAAAACACGCTGTGTCGCAAAACAATGTCGCATCAAAACCAGCAAAAAACGTTCCGAAATTGGCAATCGATACATTCTTCGGAAATGATCCTACCTGAGTTTCCTTTATTTCAGAGCGTGACATTTCATTATTTTTTTACAGCCAGCGGAGTGGAGGAGATTCGGGACCTTGCCGAGGAACAAATTACACGCTTGCCAGTTGTTTTCACGCACGATCCGAAAGCTTATTCTGGGTTAGCGTTGCAGTCGTGGATCCTTATAGTATTGTATTTCTTGTTATGTGACTTCGTGAGTCTTTCGTTCGGATAAACTATTCGCGATCATGACTTTCATGCCAGCGGATACCTATTCTCATCATAATTTTTTTCTTTCATTGCCATACATTCGACACGCAAAACAGGCCCTGCATTCACAGAGAACTACGCATTAAGAAATTGTAATGCTATTCAAAGATTTCATAAACTTTCCTATTGAGCTAAAATTAAAAAAAAATTTCTTGTGATAGACAACCACGTATAGACGAACAATTCATGAGCAAGCAAAAGTTTTTTTAGAATGTGCTAAATATATTTCGAATTTAGATATTAAAATGGGTCCTGTTTAACACAGATTTATCGTCATAACATTTGATCCACCTTGACAGAGATTATTGCGACGGTAGCAGATGTTAAACATGACTGGCAGAGCAACCAGCGAACTCATTAACAGTCTTTTCTATCCAACCTACTCAGCTTTATTTTATTTCCAAGCAAGAAAGCGTTTTCAAGATTCTCAGTGTTCACAAGTAATAACCTTCAATTGAGGGTGTTTATTGCGCGGCTGTGCGACACTGGCGAGAACTTTTCAGAGCTTAATATGTGAGTGAGCGCTAATCACAGGGCGCTGATCAATAGATTGCATTCATGGCACTCAGATGAGGTCACGCCGCCCGGTCCAGTAGACGCGTGAGTGGCCTAAGCGCCCACGGTAAGCTGGTTTGATGATCAAGCCTGTTCTGAAATTAACATTCTTCCCATTTAGCCCATGAAAGTTCGTCTTTGCATTGCTGGGCGAGCGTGTTGTTTAATTCGACAAAATTTCCTCCCTTTCTCCGTACCATGAATGAAGGGTAATATTAACAGATTTTTTGGTCGCTCAAAAGGAAAATATGACTTAATCGCAGGCTTAGAAATCAAGATGGGGATGTTGGATTAAAGTGCATATTTGGTTCTTGATTGCTTTCAGATATTCATTGTCCGGCATTTCTTAAAGTTTCTTTTGAGTTCCTTTTGTGTAACCGAAAGCAAAGTGAAAATTGAATAGAAAATTTATCAAAGTTTGTAAAATAATTGCTGTGATCAATACATATTTCGCTTATTTATCTAGGCATTGATGAAACGTTTCAGGAAATTTTACGATGCTGCAGCATGTTTATTATAGTAGTGACGAATTTCACAAACATGTAGCTGCTCATCATATCATGATTAGCATATTGCGCTGCTAAATATTCACTACGGTCACCATTATCATAAATTACCAGAAAATGAATCTCATGATGCGCAGCATCGTTTGTTGTTGGGAGCATGAGACGGGCAAGCGGCGAGCTCCTCTGGCGCTGTCACGCGCGCCTCCGCCGCCTCATCTTGTGCTCGGCGTAAATCATCTAAGTTGCCACGCTCGAACTCGGCCCACGGACTTGTCATATGGGGTTAATGGATACCACTAAACTCATTAATGGCCTGCATGAAATATTGGAATGCATAACGATGGTTAATGCTCCCATACGATGCTGTGCCCGCACGGCCTCTGCCTGGTTCCTAGACGTTCTTGCTCTTTCCAGCATCAATATTACAGAAACATCGAACGCTTTGGATGCAATCTATAAAATTGCACGGAAAATGGATATTCGAAGGACGTTCTTAATTGCAGAACTGTTCGGTTTCATCACTTTTATTCGTAAATGAAATGGCGTTCATACGTAATAAATTCATGGAGCATAAAATAAGAAAATGTTGAATACCTAATTGTGAGTTTGTGACATAAGAAATGAAGTATAATTATGTAGTCTGCTTCACTAGAATTTGCTCTAAATAGTAGTCGGCTGCTCAAATCGTCACCAGTTTGAAACCTCAGCTGAGACCTAGCGACACGGTAATGTAGTGAATTGGCCGTGGTGGCAGAAAGCAGTCTTTCGACGTAAAAAACGAAAAATACTAAAAGTGTTAGGTATAATCGTACATGCTGAAAAATTATAAAATTAAACATAAAAGCTTCTCGTTTACACATTCAAGTTTGGAGTCTTAATTGAGCGTACAAAGTTCTTAATTGAAAGTATTTTTCACAAACAAAAAATATATTTATCCCACGATTCGTTGGAAATGGTATAAGTATATCTCTTATGAACTGTGGACAGCTCGGTCAGAAATTAAGTGCCAGCTTCAAGACGTGGCGAGTTCAACAGACGCAGCAACGCGCGCATCTCCGAAGCATCCGGCTTCCCTCGCTTGCCTTCCCGTAAAAATTTTCAGTAATATTTCGCGATGAATTACACGCTTTACATGATCGTGCAGCCACCCTCTTTTATTGCTGTTTTTAATTCCCGTAGGAGCGGTATTTTTTATGCTTTAATTTAATGATGCTACTACTCAGCAAGAGTTAGGTACAATTAATATTGAAATATCGATGTGAACGGAGCGTGTTCAGCTGATAATTATCAGCCATTTAATTTCACGAGATTCGCAACGCGTCGTCCATCAGGTCTTCGCAATTTACACTCTCTAAAAGGTCAATTAATTAACAGTTCACAATACGTGCAAATCGTGAAGCTTTCTCTATAAAAAATGATGGTGTTGCAAAATTTGTGACGAATGAGAATAGTTCCTTGATTAGACATGAGATCGAAACGCAAAATTACTGAACTCCATCGCGTTACATTTTATTAAAGTTGCATTTCGAAAAGGACTAAATAATTTAAATCGTTCACCGGAAAATAAAAACGATCGTGAATAACTCAGACAGCTTTTCAGCGCAACATTTCTGCCGCTTTGATGGATCGTGTCCGTAACAAAAGGCCAATAATTCCTACCGCGCAAATCATTCGTACACCGAAAGCAGAAACACCGAGAGTCGGTGTAGCTCGGTTACCTGCCCACACAAGTGCCTCTGTAAACACAAGAAGAACAATTGGTGTACAAGAGCCCCAATATCATTACTACAAACTGTACATAAAATTTGCTAGCCTACACTCAAAGCAAGATCTTTATCTTGAGAAATAATCTTCAGAAACAAGGGGCGGAGGGCATGAAGTCAATAATATATTGAAGATAAACAGCGGATAGTTTTAGGTCTGCATGAGAAAAAGAATAACGAGAAAATGCTTCTGTTAAGAGAGGTGACTCAGTATAAAAGAGCAAATGAAACTATTGCATTGGTTCATAAGTTATGCTCAAATAGGAAATAACTTAGTCTAAATTAACTTGAAGCCAGCAGAACAACTTTCCCATTATGAAGAGCATTGATCATTTTACATCCTGAATAGCACATTTTTTAGAATAATGAACTGAACAACAGTTCTTTGAGGGGAAACTTTTTCTTCTTCTCTGCAATGTCACTTGTGACTGAATATCTGTCTTCAGTAATTCAGTATGAAATTTTCCATCAATATGGTAAAATTTACGTGTTTTATTAACGCCTCGCGTTCAGGCTACAAATTTTAAAAACGAACCAGTAATTCACTTTTCAGCGTGTTTTCTGGCAATCACATTTTTTCCGTTCTTCAATATCGTGTAGATTTTTTGAGAATAAGACAGCAAAGCAGGTTCGGTTTTCTGTGGTCCAGCTTGAAGTTCTCGCTGCACCGTTTCACCTTACGCTGGCCCCAAGATTTCCACGGCGGGACAGTTTTCAGTCTCTCGACGGTCGTGAGCGTAAGTCGATCCCAAATTTCAATGCTTTGCTTGCCACATTATCCACGCTCTTGAAAGTTATTGGACCGACCTAAGGGTTTATGGGCCCAAAACTTCCTACATTAATGCCTTGACTTTTATACTGTGAGGCTATTTACGGCCAGTTATAGGAGACACGATTCACGACCAATCAAAAACCATTGTGAACTCCTTAAATATACGAAGCGTCTTCTCAGACATGATAGCTCCAACCAGCACGATCTGACAAGACTTCTCGATTGTGCCAAGAAGTGCATGGCCATGGGAAAATTTCACCGAAGGTTGTTGCGACACAGAAATATAGAGTTTGGAGTGTGATATCTGATACTCACGTCTGTGTCGCATGGGAATGGGAATTTTGTTCAGCAGATGCTTATTCAAAGTTATTCCGAGTCGTGTGTTTATATTTCCGACCCAGTGGAAAGTAGTTTCTTTCGTGACAAGATGAATTAGGTTCAGTTTCTCAAACACGAGGGCTTACCTTGCCACAGGACGACGTGCAGCTACATCGTTTTCAGAGTAGTAAAGGAATTTTTTATTTCGACTAAGGGAAAATTTTTCGAAATATTATTATCGTATGAAAGTTATCCAATCTGTGTATTTCAAATGAATTTAATTCAATTAATTTTTATCAAAAGCCGTTATTTAAAAGGTGACAACATTGGTTGACATGCTCATACGAACCATGAAGATGACCAAAGGTAACAGGTGACATGAGCATGAAGAGACTTTAAATTGCACATCTTTGCAACGATTCATGAAAATTATGAGCAGTAAAGCGTACTTCAGAAATTGCAAATTCTGTTCAAACTATGATCAGCATCGTCCTGCTATCTTTAATGGTTTCTCAGTTGTTATTACAATTTGAGATTGCCGCTGTTAGAGCATCGCCGTACGTTTGCACACCGTCTCTAAAAGTAATGGCAGAACAAAATATGAGAAAGAGCGAGATTTAATAAAAAGTATGGAGTAGGGGATCATCTAAATGATCAAAACCTCTAAACAGGTTTCAAGTTCGGGTTTGTTCAAAAAACCGACAGGTGGTCAGTGCAGTCAGGTACTTCAAAACTAGGGAAATTTATTGTACCAGGTGAGGATTGTAGCCCAGACTCGCTGCAAAACAAGGCGGCCCATTTTCCAATGTTGACGTTTTTGCTGCATATAGTTTATTTATCTCTCACATGTACTGTGAGAATTATTGAGGAATTCATCCATTAATATTATGTGAATGGCTTACATATACGGTATACAGACACTCTCCTAAATCATTACTTTGAATGTCTCACCCTATTCAAGTACTCTCTAAGTGAGCGATAAATGATATGAATTTGGCGATGCTCTATTAAATAATTTCAAAGTTTCATGCCTAGCTATTGTCACATTCATGCATTAAGCCCTCGTGATCAATGAAAGCTTTAAATCTCACTTACGTTTAGAAGCAACTGGGAGTTGTGCTTTTTTTGTCTTCGATAGATAATTGTTCAGGCTTGTATCTGCAAGAAAGGTGATTCTAAACTTAATTCATAGCCTCAATGGAATGCAAAAACGTACATTAATCCAAATTATTAGTGAACACATCGGTTCAAAAAAGGCTTAGCCCATCATCGTTTTTGAAGCGAACTAATTGAACTCTTCCAGTTAGTGTGCCCGAGTTCACATTCCATCGCAGCTTTGATTCAAATGATAGATTCTACCTTCACTGTTCAATCTAATATCTGAGTGATAATAAAAAAAATTTAAGTAATTTTAAAAATTATAATAGTTCTGCTAAAAGAATTTCAATGGAACGATTTCAATAAATTTCGTGATAATGTTAATTTTGCTCTAGAAAATAGGGTTACTCAACAAATGTGTGTGATCATTGAAGGAATGATTCTCACAAAAAAATTCCCCATGCTGGCTTAAAATTATGCAATTATTGTTAGAAAGGTTGTCTGTTGAAAGCTGCTGCAAAAAGGCGTTATCAATTATTGCAATTTATTGAAATTTGAGTGTACTTGTTTTGGGAATCACATATGTGAATGTTCGAGCGTTAAGTGAAGAAACTAATCGCAAATAGGGGAGATTTTGTTGGTGCCAGTGAAATTTCGTAAGTTGTGCTAAATACTTCACGTAAGATCCATGTACACACATCTAAATTGTGTAGATGCTTTGAATTAAAACTTATTTCCTCGGGCCAAACACCTAAAATATTTGAGAGCAGGATTGTCTCCGATCTGATGTGTCGTACATGAGTTGATTCTCTAGAGAATGCCTTGTTTAACTTTGAAATTTATACGTATTGCAAATCACATTAAATTAAAAAAAGTTCTAAGGATACCAATCTTCTCTTAAAGGAAATTCAATCATTGCCGTTTTCCTAAATTCGAGTCCATGAGCCCGAACTGCCACGAGAGACACTCAAACGCACATTTCACCGGTTGTTCGCCCTCTCGTGCACGAAGTCACCCTTCCTGTGGCTTCTAATAATTCATCGTAAAATATCAGCGCTTATTCTTCGCCGAGTGTCGACAACCTGATTCTCTGGGAATAATTCCGATCAAACGTGAGTGTTGGTGCCAAGTGGCCGCTCGCACCAGTGATCACCGCCTGTGTCAACACACCGCACGTAAAATTGAGGCCTCGCTTGAGCTACAGCAGACGCCTCGCCTGCGAAGAAGTGTCCAACCATTTAAGCGCTTGATAAGCGTGCAGAGAGAAACATTCTTATCGCTCCTTCACCTTTTTGTTTTATTTTCAATGAAAGCGAATGCTGCAGGGGAGCGTTGAGGTCTAAGTGGGTATAATTAGGCCAAGGATTTCTGTTCCAACGAGGAATCTGGTGTTGCTTGATGATCTACTAGTGTGAATTGCAAATTGTTGTGACAGAAATATACTGATCTGAGGTTAGCGTTCATACTTAAACGTAACTTTACAGGCATCGTAAAAGCGCATTTACAAATATACTCCCATCTTTTATCATACAAGTCTTATATTCATAAGAAATATAATTCTTAACCTGTCAGAATTATTTTCTAAAGAGAATATTTTACTCAACAGCGTGTTATGTCAATTACTGATTTTTGTAATTCTACTCGTTGAGTTCAGTAACCATCATTGAGTGTTAAGTACATACCGTTATTGTATAATTCATTGAAGAAACCGAGGAACTGCTCATTACAGTAAACAAATAGGAGAGATAACCATCAGGGGCAGTCTTCCATCAATAAATTATCTCCAGTCGACGAAAACAGCTGATTGTACGTTCCATTCAATCCTAACGTGCTTGGAGGGACAAAAACTTGCTAAAGTAGCCATGAATGAGCTACCACACACCGCTGCTGCGGAGAGGTATTTACCTCTCGGCGGTGCAGCGCTGGCCGGTCGGCGCACAGCAACAGCTGGTCGGGGAGTTTTTGGATGGCACATGCGTTCACTTTCTGGAAACCGGCAGTGGTGTATGCTCCCTTCAGTTCGTGAGAAAAGTGCTTTGTTTGGAGATGCTTTAAATAGATATCCCAGTGCCTTTTTTAAAATGTGGGCAAGTTAAACTACGAAATGCAATATTCTGAGTGAGAGTAACAGTTCTCATAGGGTTTTACTGATGAGGTTTGTAGTCATTAGGGTTCTGCAAAAAAACTAGTCGCCATTCCAAAATCGGGTTATGGAGGATCAATCGTTCTGCCGGTAAGAAAGATTAACCGAACGCTGAGGTGCGTTCCGAGAATCTTGGCCTAAATTACAGCACTTATGCTGCCGGTTGCGCTCATACCATGACGTGAATTATTCGAAAATCTCGCCCCAAGAAATTAGTCTTGCCCAGAAATTGTCCAACTCTGCCGTGACTGGCACAGAGATATAGCGCTCCCAGCACGGCACTTCTGTGGGAGAAAGTTCATCAAGTACATCAAAGTACATCACCCTATATTTTGAAAGCATCGCTGCTATGATCAGTTATTAATTTTTTTCTGTTTCAGGAGACATTAGCTGAAAAATAGACGTAGCAAAATAAAGAGCAAAATGAGCAGATTTAAATTCGGAAAAAAATTAAAAACTTCGTGGATGATGCAATGCAAAGGATTTCAAAAAGTGACAGTTTAGCGAGGGAATAATATTGGAAAGGAAGCAAGGAGTAATAAAATAAAATGAAGCAACAGCAAGTTGCGGTAAGACACAGACATGAATAAATTGATGAGCGGTTCAATGTGGCACTGAATGATCTTGTGAGCCTTTCATTTCTTCCGATCAGCGGAACATTCTCTTGCAACAAACGATACAGAAGGCGGCATGCATGGAAATCATATTTATTAGAGATTGATAAAATCGAAATTTAAAGTAGCTACCTCAAATAGATTTTTTTTCAAGGTTTTAGGAACGAGCTCAATCGTAAATCAGTCAGTCTGAAAGGGTTGAGTTTGAAAGTCAGTATATTCACGAGTAGGCGTGTTTAAAAAGCTCACGTGGTGAGTTCTCAAGGACATGAACTGATTTAGCGTTCTTATTTGAGGAATTGACAGTGTTTCTTTTCATTTTTTCAGATTGACTCAAAGATTTTCGGAACTTTGATTACAACGACTTAATTTTTCGCGATTTTTTATATCCAGAATCTATCAATTAAAAAATATATGTACATTCCAATAACACTATCTTTTTCATTTACAAGTTTCTCATGAACATTCGACTAAAGAAACGCGAATTTCTTCAATCTGTCCCCGATGCAGGAAATTTCTTTAGAACTTCATCACTCATGTTTCATTCAGCGTGTAACGCGTGGAATGACTCGCGTCAGTTGAGTTAGATAAAGAGCAAGAGTTCGGCTTTTGGGGGTGCTACACTCAGCCGTCTTTGAACAGATTACAGAGCGACCTGATTGCTCTTAACGATCTAATCCAATTGGTTCTAATAATTTACGTGTTTCAGACGCTACCCAACTAGTGATGTACGTTTAAAAATGAAAAAATTATGACGCAAACAATTAAACATATTCGTTTGTTTCTCAAGTAATAATTATGTATTCGTCTTACTGTAAAATGTTGTTTATGCTTTAAAATGTTGTTTGTATTCAGATGTGGGAGGATAGAAACTGGGTGGAAGGAGGGAAGGAGGGGAGGGTGGAGGCAGGAGGGAGGAGTGGATGGCAGGAGGGGAGGCAGGAGGGGAGGGAGGAGAGGCAGGAGAGGGAGTGGAGAGCAGGAGGGAGGAGAGGAG
>JACJUY010002189.1:57689-73827 GCA_014220935.1 Platorchestia sp. MABIK
GGCAGGAGGGAGGAGTGGAGGGCAGAAGGGAGGAGTGGAGGGGCAGGAGGGAGGCAGGAGGGAGACAGGAGGGGAGGTAGCAGGAGGAGCAGGAGGGAGGCAGGAGGGGCAGGAGGGGCAGGAGGGGCAGGAGGGGCAGGAGGAGGGCAGCACGGGGCGTGGGAACGGTCAGAGCTGCGCTGGGCAGCAGACACACTCGCCTGCTCAGAGAAAGCCAGGCGGACAACCAGGCCAGCTGCTGCTGCTGCTGCAGACACCGAGCCTCCTCCAGCTCTGCCCATCAAGTGTCCCCATCAGGGCTGCTCATCAAACCTCCCTCATCAAGCCTTGCCATCAAACCTCCCACATCAAGCCTCCCCCATCAAGCCTCCTCATCAAGCCTCTACCATCAAGCCTCCTTCATCAAGCCTCCCCATCAAACCTCCCCATCAAGCATCACCCATCAGGCATCACATATCAAGCTTCCTCATCAGGAATCCCCATCAAGCCTCCCCATCAAGCCTCATCCATCAAGCCTCATCCATCAAGCCTCCCCATCATGCCTCCTCATCAGGCCTCCCCCATCAAGCCTCCCCCATCAAACTTCCCCATCAAGCCTCCCCATCAATCCTGCCCCATCAAGCGTCCTCATCAAGCCTCCCTACCTTAATTTTCTTGTAATGTCATCCTCAGTACTCCATTTTCATCAGGTGCCAGTTTTAATGCCTCCTCTACAAGCCTCTTTTGTCCCTCGCCCTGCACCAGAGCTGCCGTGATGGTCTTCACGCACCACACCACGTGCACAACACAGCCCATCACTGTGGGCCTCCCTCGCCTAACTTCTGAACCTAGTGTTCCTGACGTGAAGTTTTCCTGAATGCAGTGTCGGCATCCAGCTTTCTGCACTGACCTCTGTGAACGCTTCTCTTTGAATATCCCGTGTCGTTCTTCTTGTGACGTGCTGCTGTGAAATATATATGGTTCGTATTTTTCGTATCAAGTTACTCGTGTCAAGTTTTCTTTCCACTCCTTAGCTACTTTAGGCACTGCGGCTATTCGTAAGTTCGAACAGGAACGCAAAAGTATTTGGCTTTTCTAGACGAAGCAGTCGAGAGCGATGTGTTGCTGTAGCTTAACTTTTAATGCTCCTTGTAAATTAGGGAGGTCATTGTAAACAAACATCGCAATCTTCATTCTCCATGCAGTCTCTCTTACCAAGACGTTTTCTTTGTATTTTCTATCGGTTGACGTTGTGCAATTTTTCTGTTTATGTGCTACGTGTACTCGATAATTATCTCGGAGAGCAGCATTAACGAAGGCCAAGAGATTTATGTCCATTCACAGGTCACCGCTCGGAGCGAATGCTGGGATGTCACTGAAGTCTCCACATCCATAACGATCCTTCAAATTTCCTCATCTAAAAATTTTATTAAAATCAATCTGAGGGACAACAAAGATTTTTGAGGTGTGTACGTTTTGAGTGTCGACGCTCATAAAGTGATATGATCCACTATGTTAAAATGAACACTTGTCCAGCTTTGCCTATCGGTAACTTCTGGACTTGGGGAATTCAACGAATACGTGGGTTACAAAATTTTTTCAGAAAAATTCTCACGCGTGCAGTAAATTACAACTGCCAGGGGTACGAATCATTCAAAATGAAAACAATGTGTCACTAAAACAGATCGTTAATGAACTGGAAAATATTTTTGCATGCTCTATGAAAAGATGACAAAGATTGCTCGATCGGATTTAACATCATCATCAGCTGCTCTAGGGTACGGTACAGACTGCGTGCGTGTAAAGAGAACGCGTGTAATTTGCTGCCCAACAAGACTGGCCTCACAAGGACAACGTTTGACCGCTACACAAATGAGTGTTTACCCCTGCCAGTCGCACACCAGGGACCGAGCTTAGAAACAATTGCCTTGTTTTAAAACTACAGGTGACAGTTGTTCCACGTCAACTAGTTGTTCCACGTCAACTTTTCTACCCTACGTCCTGAAGCATGCGGTAAAATCAATTTCATTAAACTTTCGATGTGAGTTGTGTCACTTCGACGGCACAATTGTTCTCAATCTCCAGCTACAGGCCCATGACTCCTAAACACTCTGTAGACCTTGACCAAGAGAATGCTTGAAAAATGCTATTTAAGCGTTCAGTCAAGTGAGACGCAAAGGAATGTGCATATTTATCAGTCGAATCCATCCTCTTTCTAAAAATGGCAACGCGTGTGTTCTAAATTAATATTTCTTAGATTGTTTGTGCAACTTGAGGATAAAACGTCGCTCGTGAACTGGAAAATCTGAAACATAATCGTCATTTTGTAGGAGAATTACACTACGAGTGTTTTCATCGCTCGTTGAATGTTGAAAAATGCCTCTAATGTGGAGTGACGCACATTTAAATTTTACTGTAGCTATTTATTTTTTTCAAGCTGGCAATAAATTTGCTGCCTGCGGTATCCCAGTTCTGTATCGGCTGAGTGAAAACCAAGCTGGCAGAGCAGAAACCGTAGACTGGATAGTTTCCGTGCTTGAACTGATTTGCTCACGAAAATTGAAATTTATTTAACATTAAACGTTGTCGAGCCTTTTCATTCCTAGCCCAGGCCATCTCTAGAGAATAATTTTGTTGTCATGATTTTACGTAAACAAAGATCTATTGGCTTTCAGAATAACCAACTTCCAGAGCTCTAGGATGCAGATGTTTCCCTTGAGTATCGTTTGCAACAAAGTTTCTAGACTGTTTTTTTTTTCTTGACAAAGTTATAAAATATGACTTGATTTCGTACGAAATTTTGCATTAAAAGGAAGACATTATCTGACTAAGCGTGCTTTAATAGTTAACTATATTTCATATAGGGTAAAATTTAGAAATTGTTGCCACAGAAGGCCAAACTGGCAACTTTGGCATGCCTATCATGCTGTGAGAGCCATCACGAGGTACACATACTGCAATGAAAAGTGTTTGAACCACATCAATCTGTTTTTTTTTTGTCGAATATCAGTTTTTTAAAAAGAGAAATATCTGTGGAAGCTGTGAGGGGGATTTTTTCCGTCCAAATTCATCATTCTCCATTTCATTTGAAATAAATCATCTCAGAAAGTAGAAATTACAGACGATGTCTCAAAAAGACATCATATTTTGGTTTTTACAATTATATTATTTTATAAACCATACAACTCATTTCTGCTTGTATTTCATGTTGCTTGGTTTGGTGCATCGATATTGGAGTGAATACACAAGCTCATAACCAAATATTATGTACTTCCTGGTTAAGCCAGTCTCCTCTTGGAGCCACTTTGCCTTAATGGTCATTCCTTACCTTTCATTTGACGACTCTAAATATGTCTCGTTGATGCCTGTGCGTGATTGGTGTCTGACGGCTCGGTCTTGACCTTTTTGTGGGTCAAATTCTGTACCGAAGAAATAAATTGAGGTATTTTTATCTACTGCGTAGATTTAACTCATTGGTGGCTCACTCTAAACTTGAAAAACATTTACCGGCCATGCAGGACGCGACATACAATGTGGGTAGATTTTTGGACGAAACTTCGGATATATTTTAAAAGTAACTCATCCTTGTGGGAAATTTAAGCTCCAAAAAATCCTTCACAAAACGTTTGCATCATGAGAGCATGAGAGCTGAGCTCATTCTTGCGTCAGCTAATTCTTCAAGTTACCCTGCATAATCGCCATGTAATTAAGGGTTTTCGTAAAAACTTAGGCGTTCGATTGATGCAAATTAATTCTGATCCGTCAAACCGGTGCAAAATTCGAGTAGCTCGTGGCGCTTCAGGCAGCAGCAGCGCAGTAACGCCGCTGTAGCTGCGCTTCATCCTATTGTACGCTTCCCAAGTAGACGTGTGCTGGTGCGATCCTGCCACAGCGGAGACGTGTGCTGGTGCGATCCTGCTTCAGCGGAGACGTGTGCTGGTGCGATCCTGCTACAGCGGAGACGTGTGCTGGTGCGATCCTGCTACAGCGGAGACGTGTGCTGGTGCGATCCTGCTACAGCGGAGACGTGCTGGTGCGATCCTGCTACAGCTGAGACGTGTGCTGGTGCGATCCTGCTACAGCAAGCTAGGAAGAACGCCGCTGCAGCAGCGCAGGTGAGCACACGAACATTTACTGCAGTGCAGTATCAGCGGCCTCTTCCGACCGGCCGCTTCGAATTAGACTCAGCTGTGCCTCCTTCGCAAAAACTAAATCGCTCGGTTAAACGCCTGCAGCTAATTTCTCTGGGGTAACTGCTCTGGACTGAGAGAAGCTAGCGCAGTACTGACACATCAGGTGAGAATCGGATGAAGAAACAAGTCTACAACATCCTCAGCTAGCTGGTGCCGGCCAGATTTTTAGGATGCAATATATTGCCTCTGCGGCTCAAATTTGTGTGAATACAAAAAGTGTTGTGATAGAATAGAGAGGGCAAGAGAACTAAGGAGCCTCGCATTCTGAATTCACGCTCCCTCACACTGCCACTAAGGTTAATAAAGATGATACCATTATACGAAGCAGGCAGTAAATAAAGGCATGCAACAAAAGACTTTGAACGATGCAGGTAGTGAAAGCTTCAATTAAATAAGTAGTCCCTCATAATGGGTTACAATAGTTCTCTTCACTGGATAAGAAATCGAGGAATTAGAAAACAAATGAGGCTGAGAAAACAACTGATGAAAATGTTTATGTAATTCTCTTCTTAATTGAAAACATGTCATCATTAAAAATAATGATAAATATGACTCATGGAGTCATGCATTCATTTACCTCTAAATCTAAAGTTACTGAATGAATATGTATAATTATATGGCAAACAATAAAACTAAATTCAGCGGATGAGAAAAGTCAATCTTATTGTAAAAATTTTTGCTCAGTTGAGTGAAGTTATTATATTCCTAGCTTACAGGTGGTAATGAATTTCATAACATAGAAGCACAACAAGGCTATTTTCTCCTTAGTTACGTAGAGGTACATACATGCTGCCATACGGCACTCAACTAAATTTATTTTCCTTTGTAATGCACAAAAATTCCATGACATTGTGTGCGACAGTTTGGATTTTAAGTCCTTCACAAAAATTGATCACACATCTGCGCATGCAACATTTTGCAGCACTGCAAGATGCCAGATATTGGGTGTTCAATTTTTAGTTTGCAGTTTAAATTGAAGATTTTGGCCTAAAATAGTTAACAAAGCGCAAATTTTGCTTCCGGCTGTAGAGCTACGCCGAGGTAAATGTTCGAAAATGTTCGAAAATCCAAATCTGCAAGTGTATGTCATGGCTTGTTGCACATGGTGTACCTCTCGTATTGACGTCGTATCGCCTGTGGCGCTCAACATTGTCTTAAATTTCAACGACAAGCATTATTTCCCCCTTGTAAGACAGAAAGTTTCAACAACACGCATTATTTCCACCTTGCGAGCCAAAAAGTTTTAACGATACACATTCTTTCCACCTTGTGAGGTAAAAAGTTTGAACGATACACATTATTTCCACCTTGTGAGACAGAAAGTTTCAACGACACGCATTATTTCCCCCTTGTGAGGCAGAGAGATACATTCCATAGCTTTTCAATGAATGCCCTTGCCGCCTTTTAAGAGCTCTTCTGCGATGTGGTCAAGTGGTTTAATGGAAAAATCTGGCGTTATTTCCTAATGAAAAACGAATGTCAATCTCTGTCGTGTTTTCGTTATTTTTAAATGAAAGTGGACTAAAACTAAAAGATCGTACTCTCTCTCACATTTACTTCTGTATTTAATAGACCTGAATGGTTACCCTCCAATATAAGGAGTTACGAAAACTAATCGCTTACTTCGGTTGATCTTCATGCTGACTTGCTTTATGGATTCCCTAATTTAATCTTACGAAGAAGAACGCTCATAATCATTTAAGAATGATGTGCTCATGACTTCAGATAGTCGAGGTAAATTAATAGTACAGGAAGATAAAATTCTCATACGATTTAAATTAAAGGTGCGTTCACTCGCGAGACACAGGACATTTTAATTTGACACGTTTTTTATTTATTTTTGGATTGTGATATAACACATCTGCATAATCCAAGAATAGTTTTGCTCCAGATTTATGAGACCGTTGTGGACCATAACTTCACACTAAAACTATCAAACTGAGAGCGGTAGACTCAGCAGGTCAATAAAGCGTCATTGTTTATAAAAGCATTAACATCACTATCACCCAATTTACGGCGAAGCGGCCCATAAAGAGAGCTCTCGCAACTTTTGCTCCGCTGCTGCGGCTGCGGGGACAGCTTTTCTGTATTGGTCGCCCCGGCGCTCTGGAGTCCAGTCTCTTCAGATGCTCAGTCTAATTTGCTGGCTTTCAGCACGTCTGCCTCTCTATTTACGGGTTCGATAAATCGGAGCAAGTAATGGCCGGTTCCCGCATCAGGCTTCTGTTTAAGATTCTTAGAGTAGCTCCTGTCTTTGAACTCGATTAGGCAGCATTCGATTCTTTGTCTCCCAGTGGCTTTGACAGATTCTTTTAAGTCGCACATGAACTTACAGGAATAATGAGCGATTAAAATGCAGCACACTAGTGATAATAATAAAAATTTTAATGTTCCGACTCATCGTGTAAATAGTATATCGAAAACATTATCAACCAAAAGTAAATACTTTTGAATGTAGCGCACAGAAACACCTAGAGTAACACACGGGGCACGGTGTTAAATTTTTTTAGCTTCAGTGTCTATGTACGTAGAATGCCGTTTGTTAAAGAGCGCATTCTCACAGCAGGTATTGAATGGCAACTGCTCTCTATTATGTACCTAGCTATATGTTTTTGCCCAATAAACTAGATTATTCGGTTAAAAATTCATCTAGTGAAGAGTTTTATGTGAGTTAATGTTTACGTCGGTTATCTTACGTATATCGTAAGTTGATAATTTTTCCATGAATAATTATTGTGAGTTCATGTACAAAGATTTAAATTTTTTATTCGTTATTGCTTAGCACACGTTATTGGTGGTAATACTTAGCGTGACGAACATTTGTCACAGTATTGCTGTATTTGGAGGGCTTGAAGTACCCTTAATGCGAGCTTTTACGTTCTTCGTTTAAAAAACAGTTGTGTCGGAACCGACGTCTCCATTACCAGCTACCAGAAGCAACAGAAGTTTTGAAATGGATCAGAGTTGTACAGAAGGACGAATATTGTTTTCATTTTTGTCCAGGAAAGAGTGAACGTTAACAGTAACGAGTAGGCTCATTTATAATGTTAGACAAAAATCGCTTGAAGAAGAATACAGTTGCAGTCCAGAAAATTTTCACTTCGGTGAACACGTAACAATTTGACTGAAAAAGGCTTAGGAAATGTCTCTTATGATGTTTCCAAAACAGAAGATTAAATTTTTGGAGCCCAAAAAAAAGCAATGCGCTTCTGAATCTAACCCGTTTTCAAATGTGAAGTTTGAACTGAATCCAATTAACTGTTGTAACTCTGAACGAAGTCTTTGACCCCTTTTTTATTGGCTATGATGAAAACAAGTAGACCTTTCTTTAAAATGCTCAATGTAAGACAATTTTAAAGCAGATATCGCTTCTAGTCAGGGTTTGAATTGTCCTTCCTTAACATGGAAGCCAAATCATGCGCAATTAGTTAAATACGCCTATTTGTTCCACTCAGTATCAAGCACCCTAATTGAAAGATGTTGAAAGATGTATTGAAAGATGTATTTTTAGGCACTTTGTGAATTGAAAAGAAGAGACACATTGTTGGCACATGCGTCAATCACTGACCCTTCATTACTCTGTGTATAACATTTTACACAGTTTTCAGAGATGGTAATGACTTCCAGCCAAATTTATCAACAAAAGTTTTGTGTGTATATCCAACATAAATTACCGAATGACAGCTTCGCAATACAAATTAAGACAAAACCCATGGTCTTTCAAGTACGATAGATTTATGGCATCTCGTTAGATAGAAGTGTGTTTGCATGTAAAGGAGCTAGATATTTTCCAGATGAGGTCGAGCTGTTATGCACAGCCTTACAGCTACATTGACCAAAATATTGAAGGAGATCTTTGACGTAAATCATTGCTGCATGCCGTTTCATTCTCATTTCCTTCTACGTTCTTCCCCAATTGACGCTGACTTCATGAACTGTAATATTATTTGGGTCACCTCAAAATAACATTAGGAGAGGTTGAACATGAATTTAATCTAAATTTTGTTCAGAATTTACTAATTTCCCACGTGCACAAGAATACGTTTTTTCTCACTTGTCTCAATTTGATTGGCATTTTTCGTCAAACATAGTCAGAAGTAAGCCTCTCTAGGAAATTAAGTTGCGTTTGTGCGCTCAAAATTACATAAATAAAATACAATTAAGTTAGACTGACTTTCATACGGGGCGCTGATTAAGGCTATACCATCGTATATGATCGCTTTTGCTTTTTTGGATACGTTTTTTCATTAATGTCAAATAAGCGAACGGACTACAATTTCAGCCGTAAACTAGTATATCAATGCTGAGCGAGTTTTACATATTTACAAAATTTCACTCGGAGAGTAAAAAACTTGAACAAAAGAGTTGCATTCCTTACTGAGAGAATGAGCTTTTAGCTCGCTTGATAACTAGAAATATTCAAGCGCCGCAAATGACTGCACAGAATCATCGTTTCCTCAGCCTCCAGGAAACATTCTTTCGTTTTAATGAGTGACTGAAAAACTCCTTCCTAAACAACCCAACAAACTGGCCGTTCCTTTTCAAGTTCATGACGAGAGTGAATGTAAATATCCTCTTTCTTGGATGTTAAGACGGACGAAGTCTCTACTATTTGTCACGTAACTATTGAACTGGAGAACACAATCTAATGAAATCACGTTTCCAGTAAACAAGAGAACAAGTTACTCAAGAAATCGATTTCATGGTCGAAAATAGGCGAGGATGTAATTAGCATTTATGGCCGAGCAGACAAACAAGTGTCCCGCGACTGGCCAATACTCGCTCTCACGAGGAAGAAATATCGAGTCGAAGGCTGGGAAGATGATTTCGAAAAGTCTCCAGGTTGAAGCGTTCTCGTAGCACGTTCTTGAATGCTTATGATATTCATGATTGTAAACTAGTCTTCCACTCCTAATAAGTGAATGCTTTCAGGCGTCCGAGGGCCGTAAAACAGAAAGAGTTTTGATCCGAATTTGAGTTCTTGAACGTTAGGATGAGCTCAGCAAGTCAATTTCAAGAACTCGTGATAGGAGGTCAAGAAAATGAAGAAAAAATGTACTATGGTGCAAAAAACTGAGCGTCCAGGTTGTGCAATAAAATAACAAAACCAATGTAGTACTTCATATTTATTTCTAAAGTCAGAACAATTGTTTTTGCTTAATCTTTTGAACGTGCGCGAGAATTTTATGCTTCAAGGAAGCAGTGATAAATTTTCTCAATTTAGTGCGGGGAATCGGTCACGATTGGGCTGAGTATTGTTTCTGACTGCGTCTGAGTAGTGCGGGACCTTTACCCACCCATCAGCAATTTCGAGAAAGCCGTGTCGGCTCAAGCGAGAAAGAGGCTCGGCCAAGTGCCACGGTAGGTAGTGATGCGTGACCGACTGACACTTCAACTGACACTTACCTTTCACAGGTGTCACTCGCAGCGATGCTCACCGAAACATCCGTCCTAAAACCTATTTTTTCAATAAATTCACATCGCTTGATGTTCAGGAATTTCTCCTAGAAATACAAAATGATTCTGTTAACAAGGTGAAATGGCTGTCCTGGCTTTGAGTTCAATTTTTTTTTGACCAACGAACGGCAGAATAATTTATTTCTACATGGCCCTGCCCCTCAATGGCATTACCTCTTGTACCACCAAGAGATCTCGAACACGAATCCTATGAACAACGGGTTCGCATTTTGTTGATCGTGACGCGTGTAGAAGAAAAAATAATCCTTAATGTTGGAAAGATGGGCGAAAGTGTGCAGGAGAGTCAGCGTTTGGGACGTAGTTTCCTGGCGCCTGCGTTATTGATATTCGACTTTATCAGGCGAGGTATCCGACACGTAATAATAGAGCAATAGCTTGGAATAGCACCTCTTCCACACCTCACGCCGCATCAGCGCCGGAATTAAAGAGAAGACCCTTTGTGCTGAACCACTTTGATACAACCGAGGTGTTATAATACCCGGTCTTTTGCACTTATCTGGGCTGAAACGAGCGAGCAAGGAATCACCTCGTGCGCGCTGATAGTGCATCGCAAAACGAAGCCCAACAGATTCGTCGGTAATTTTTCTCTGCCATCTCGCCTGCCTCTCGGTTTAATTAAAATTTTTGCTTTAGTATTACTTTTCTGCAAAGTAATGCGGACAGTGTTGAGCTTTCTGAGCGTGAATCACAAACAAGTAAGACATTTTGAACAGAAAAAATGTCTATTTGTGGCTGAATGGAAGAGTTAATCATAAAGTCTGAAGCAAAGATGACAGATGTTTTTAACTCAAAAAAAGCTGTCTACACGCCATCGTTAAAAAAAACGGCTCAACTGCTTCCGAAGGAAATTTTAAAAGCGTGACCTCTGAACATTGCTCGAAAAGAAGTCATCAGAGATCAAATGTCTATTTCAAAATACACGCACATATCTTCGGATTTGGTCGCAATACCGAATCACATACTATTCCTGTTCTGAATGCATACATGAGTAGAAATATGTTTACACTAATACATAGAAACTCGATTGATATTGTCTTATATTGTGCGCTTAAGAATGTCTCTCTCACCTCAATTTCACGCTGAAAACAAACAGAAACTTACGCTTTTATGTTTTGTTTGATAATGAGACGAGAGTCATGCATGATTTTATGTATGATTTTGGCCCAAATGATGACATGTTGCAAGTTGATTGAGAATAAAATCAATGTGCGCTGCGTCCAACGACTCTCACCGCGCACTAAATTACTTGCGCAAGAAGCTGTTCAGTGAAACTGCTCAAATTATCTCGTGTCAATTGTTTTGCCTTTTGTTTACTCACACAAAGCAATATTGCTCAGCATTTTGTGTCTTTCATAAACATCAGTAGTGTCAACAGTAATTTTTTTGCGATCGTTGTAGTACCACAGTCCGTGTGACGTCCAAGCGAGTATATCGTAAAGCCACGAATGTCTCAATCGATTTTTTTGGGACGCTCGCATCTTCTTTTCTAGCCTTACCAACATCGACTCGAGCGAGCAACGTTGTGAGCCAATCGACCTCGTGCGGTGACTGAGTAAATGATGGAAACACTTTCTATTCTGCCATCACGATCAAATATGGCCAAGTCCATTGTGTTCTGGAGTGAAGAAGTTACTGGTGATATACTGTCACTAATTAAATATTGCTACCCAGGTCTCTCTAACAATGAACAATTGTAATAATTTCGGACAACCATAACGATGAACTCCATTCTCACGTGATTGATATCTGAGATTCATGGGACGTTTCATTAATATTAATTAAAGATCCCAAAGAAAGCTTCTGTAGGATTGCATGCGAGCAGCTCTTCTGGATTGCATTTGGAATTGCATTCTTAATGCGTGGAACGCAGTGAATTTATCGAGCGGCTCAGATTTGTAGAGAATTTGTCGATCGACTGAAAAATTTTGCGAGTCATTGAAGATTTTGCTGGATCACTACTTAAGGTGCGTTGAGGTCACTCGTGATTTCCGGATTATTCATCTCAAAAAATTTAGCGGTAAAGGCTCCTCAAAAATGATTTTACATACTCCAGAGTATTTTATTATTATGTCATTTACCGTAAGTGTGAGTCGTTTATTCATTATCGCCAGTTACAAACTTGCAAAAAATTCGGAGAAATTTTGGCTAATAAATTGAACTGCATTTATCTCCGGAAATTATTCTTATTGGCCACTCATTTCTTGCCTATTATTATAAAACTTATGTACATCGTTTTTTAAATTGATTCAAGGACAAGAAAATTATGCATACAAAGTAATGTTGTGCTTCTTGATTGAAGAAAGTTTTTTAAATATACGGTGCATAACTTACATGACCCATGTACTTTCGTTCCTAAAATGAAATCGTTTTTCAAGTGGAAACCTTTGCAATGAAAACATTCATATTCATTGCTTGTGAACATTAGAATAAGGTCACTTCGTTTGTTTTCCTTCTCGTTTGTGACAGCCCCAAAACTCGTTTTTTCTTTCACAGGGTTGAATTTTACGAGTCCATTCGCATCGCTAGAATGTCAGGATGAGAGAGCTGGGCAAAGTGAAGGAGCTTCGTAGGATGAGGGAGCTGGGCAGGGTGAGGAAGCTGGGCAGGATGAAGCAACTTGATAGGATGAGGGAGCTGGGCAGGGTGAGGAAGCTGGGCAGGATGAGGGAGCTGGACAGGATGAGGGAGCTAAGCAGGGTGAGGAAGCTGGACAGGATGAGGGAGCTAAGCAGGGTGAGGAAGCTGGACAGGATGAGGGAGCTGAGCAGGATGAGGGAGATGGCAGAGAATCACTCGGGCTGTCCGACGATAAATACTCTAGACTCATCTTTTGTTTCTCCAACTATTTCTGTTACAATAGATCTGAAATAATATAGTTCAAGCCACGTTTAAATTGTTTGCTTACAATTATCTTCATAAAATTTCTTAGGGGATTTTATTTGTTAACTATTGATTAGAAACAATAATTTAGATTAGTCCTGGGTTCAATAATTCGGAACATACAATCAGGAAGTAATTTTCACAATAAATTCTCCAGTTTTTACTGCAACTTTCAGTGAGAGCGTAGCAGAACATCCAGATTTTCTGACGGGAGAATCTTTCAGAACATTAAAACACGACAGTGCTTTCATTTCTGAAAGTACATACATACATATACCAGGCCTCTCCTCCCTATGGGAGGGTGGCCGACAGCAGGCCACAATCAACACCCTTAGTCATTAGGATGCGAGCGAGGCAGCACTGGCCGCACCAGAACTGCCAGGATCAGCAGCAGCCCAGCACAACCACCTTCCACAGTCAGGCCCGACAGCCATAGCTGGTTTACCCCGACCGCTTCATTGAGTGCAGCCCCTCCCTCCGCACAGGACAGGTCTACCCCATCACACGCGGGCAAGCTCCCAGAACAGCGTCAAAATAAAATTACCTTCTTATGCACTGCCCCCACTCACTTCTGTCCGCAGTCATCCCTCTCGCCACATCCACAGTCAGACCCCTTTCATACAAAGCACGCTTCACCCAATTTCTTCTGAATATTTCTGAAAGTAGTGTGCATAAATTTGGACGACGTTGTCCGTGAAAGTTGATGGTTTTCTCGAGACGTAAGTGAATTTCTTAAACCGATACTGTGAGAGTCTACAAAATATGAAGGTTGTATTGAAAATGATGGTACCATAACTTTTAAACATGTTATCATTCGTATCTAAAGGTAAGGAGTCAAGAGTTTGCAACTGATTTACTCATTCTTTAGCCATCACAATGACCTTCAAGTTCTTTATTGCAGAAATGCGTTTCGAAAAAAATTCGAGGAAAATTATATTTTTAACTGAGTTAGATTACTTTTATCCCCCAAGGAGAAGGCAACACTTTTGAATCAACACCAATTGTGTCAGTTCCCCGAAATATTATCCGGAGTTTTAACGATTAGCGATGAAGGCAATGGGATGTTTTGTCCATCATTTTCGTAAAAGATATCTTTTGCCGTAATGAACGACGAGAGTACAATACTGTAGTTTTTACTTTTTTCAAAAAGGAAATCATAGCTGAAGCTTTCAAGAACGTGAATGAGCGCAAGTCTGAAAATCCCATTAAAAATTAGTGCAGTGTCTCCAATGGTATCCTGATATTCGGCGTAATAAGATACTTTATGGTCGATTTGAAGTGAAAATTGATTGCCTTCGCGAGTTTCTTGATGTTGTACAAACTTTACACTCTTAATTGCCATGCACATTACCAGAAGACAAGATTGGTCAAAGGCGGTTACTAGTGTATAGCCCTTGCTGGAGTTTGGTGCCGCTCACTAGAGTTAACTGACGCAATTACTGCTACGGCCCGGACAGCCACAGTGCACGGAAACTAAAACAAAACTGAACGCTGTGGCTGTATTTACTAGACTGTTGTTGCTGGTGTTGTCCTGATCCGACTTTAAATACTATATTATCTAACTGGGGTATGTGGCGGCTGAGTTTTCTTCTGTTTTCGTCAAACTGAGAAATTTTTAATCCCTGTAATAAGTAATCGTAGGTTTGAACAACAGTATCGAATTGAATGATTTTGAAAACTAATTTTCTGCGTATTTTTTGGAACAAAATTAAACAATTCTTGACAAGCGGCCTACGACAATTCCTTTTAAATATGTTTACTGTTCAGTTATGTTTTGAAATATTTTCTATCATTTCTGGTCTATTTTCTGGTTGACCGAAGTCATTGTATGTATTTATTTTTCCACGCACCCGAAAAGACCAAAATGAATTATAATCACTCTTTCAATTGATAGTGAGACACTATTCGTTGATGTTTCCGGCAAAAAGAGATCGCTTCAAGTGCCGTCTTTTTGGAAGTTCCCTTGCGTCCATCCTTGATGTAATCTCACACTCACAATAGCCAAGCGGTGTCCGAATTTGCTCACACGTGAACATACGTAGCAGAAACCAATCTTCTCAAGTTTAGAAAGCGAATAAAGAAGCAAAGTACGATTTTTTGCATTCGTTGAAACTCAATTGAATCACGAGAAATTGATCTATATTTTTTAATTCTTAAAATGCTATAAAAGTTCTTAGAAGTGTAGCTGTATAAGATAGAGAAAAATTTTCCGCACGTGACCAGACTAATTTCGTTCAAAGGCAGGTATTACTCTGATGTAGTTTCAAAGTTCAAATATTCGTAGGTCATTTTGCAAACTCTCTTCATCCTAGTGTAATCTATGGAGCGTCTTAAGTAAAGTTCTTATTTGAAAATGTTTGTCGTGAGCGTGAAATTTCCCATCTGTGGGCCTGCAGAGCAGGGTAGAAAACTTTAGTAAAAGTTTAATTTTACTTTCTCATATTTTGCCTTTGCTATCAATTATAATGTATTTTGAAGCTAAGTATCTTACATCGCTTAAGTTAGAGACCCGTTCCTATTTTATAATTCCGTCCAGCGAACGCAGTCGACGTTAATATTTCCATCACACTGGGTGTCCCACAAAAATGTCCCGGACTTTTTGATTCTTTATATTTCCGGTTTAAATTAACATATTTGAATTTGATTGTCGTTTTTTGAAATGTAGTAAATTTTGTTTCTTTTTCGAATAATTTAAGTTTTTGAATTTCGTTTAATAACAACTTTACAGTGATCGATTTACTGAAAGGAGTAGAATAATTAATTGTTCGAAGGAAAAGTTTTTGGAAAACAACACAGGTGTTCTTCATTTCTCAATACCTACTGTTAAAAATTATTTCACAATGATGTATCCTACATACCACCAAATATTTAAACCCTCTGAGAGGTTATTTACTTCCTTAGTTCATCATTTGAAGACACCTACAATGTCGCTCACCAACGATCAAAGAATTTTCATCGTATTGGAATATGAATCAACGAAAAACTGTGAAAAAGTTGAAAGAGCATTTAATGAAAAATTCCCGGAAAGGAACTTGCCCGATGAGAAGACTGTGTATCGCACAGTTAGAAAATTAGAAAGACAATTGAATGTTTTTTTTTAACTTTTTCACAGTTTTGGTTGCTTCATTGTCCAATACGATAACAATTATTTGATCGTTAGTGAGCTGCATTTTAGGTGTCTTCAAATGGTAAAATAAGGAAGTAAATAACATCTCAGAGGGTGTAAATACTTGGTGGTATGTGGGATGCAACATTGTGAAATCATTTTTAACAGTAGGTATTGAGAAATGAAGAAGAACACCAGAGTTGTTTTTAAAACTTTTCAGTTGAACAATTAGTTTTTCAACCACATTCAGTAAATCGATTACTGTAAAGTGGTTATTAAACGATTTTCAAAAGCTTAAATTATTCGAAAAGGAAACAAAATTTACTACATTGTAGAAAAAGATAATTCAAATATGTAAATTTAAAGCGGAGCTATAATCAATTGAAATGTCGGGAACTTTTTTGTGGGACACCCGGTGTAATGATTACGTCTTCAAAAGTGCTTTAAGAATACGCAAACTTAAATACATTTTTGAGTGCGCATTCATTTACTCCATTTTATA
>JACJUY010002189.1:87348-104446 GCA_014220935.1 Platorchestia sp. MABIK
ATAGCTATGGGAAAGAGAAGGAAGAACGGACAAGTTTCACAGATATTTTAAAGCATCTGTTCCTTAAGGCATGATCGAGTGAGTTGCGGGTGACAGAGGAGAGCTCTCGAGCAGAAGAGCTCAAGAGAGGGCCTCTGCCTAAATCAGTAAAGGGATGATTCTTAATTATCAATACTCAAATGTCAGAGTGACCATTGTCTTTTACGGTATGAATTTACAAGAAACAATAATCTACCATGAGAGGAAATGTATTTTGGAAGCTAGAAATCTTGAATGTGTAAGCAAAACGAATGATTGAAATATTTGTTCATTTTTCATCAATTTCAGAATCCCTAGGTAGTATGCTGTGATTAACATTGTTCTTATAGCCTAATATTTACCATGCTAAATTTTAATAGTTAAACGGAGATTGATCCTGAAAATAAACAAAAAACGACATGATCGGAAGCTGGATAGCGAGAGTTGAAGTTTCTTACTCTCTTTTTCGGTAGAAAATTTTCAAAAGCGAAACTTTCAGCTCGTTCGCTCAAAAAATTCCAAAATTGTCCTCGTAAGATCGAGTCACGAAAAAACTTCAGAGTCATTTGAAATAAACACGGCCTGTAACGACGAGAGAGCAGCAAGACAACTAATCTGGATTGCGTGTTGCTCGGGTACGGTTCTTGTTGTGTCGTAAGCTAGGCAATTTTTCCGAACTAATGTGAACATTTGGGGCGTCGCAGGTCACGCTTAGGCGGGGTCATCTGTTGCAAGTTGGTACGCTACACTCAGTGTGGGAAACTTTCTGGCCTCTCGTGCTCTTTTTTCGGCAAAGAATATTGCTCTACCTACTTTCGCATTTCCTTCCAGAAAGAGAAAAATGATCCAAAAATGAGAACGTCGTACATAACGACCAAAAAGCGGACCCTGTCATCGGGCTCCAAACAAGTCAAATGCAAAAGGTTATGAATTCCGCGGACAGGGATCATATTGAACTCACTTTCACGCTGCCCCAGTCTGTATGTTTCGCTCAACCACGTTCAGTTTTTCACTCAAGTTGCCAGCATTCGTTAGGGTTTGGCTACCACTTCTCTTCCTGTATGAGCGTTCAATTTCATCGCTTTCAAATCATTTTCTCATGCAATAAATAAATATAATGCCCTATTTGTACTTAAATGCAGACTTGAAATCTTTTAGTTATACGTTTGCTGTTAGAATGCAGGGTTGAATGAAAATGTAGTGCAGGTCTATTTTCGTAGAAAAAACGCTTTTAACACTGTCTCTAACTGACGTTTACGTTATAGTTAATTTTGTTTTTTTTGCTGTTGAAAATTGAATTTTTTTACGTAGAAAACTCTTCTCTCGACCATTTATTGTCCGCGAAGCAACATCATCCTGTGGGTTAAGGTTAAATTCAGATTGTGGGATCGTGAGGAAAGACCCAAGGGAAATGAATAGCGACTCTTGAGTAATTATTGGTTCAGGAAGTCGAGTTCTTAATGGATCCCCAATACCTCATTGATGTGTAGCAAATTATACCCACGTACTCGTTAGAGTCTGGACTGCTATTATCTGCATTGTTGCGCAGTGTATTCACGCTGGAAAAATACAGTCAAGCTTTGCAAGGTGGTCCAACTTGTAGTCGTACTCTAGTGTTCTAAATCTCTGTTTCTATTGGAGTTAGGACAATGTTTTGCATCGTTGGGTACAATATGCTTTGCTTTTAAAAGACTTAAAGATGAGTTCAAGTGGTAATCCCACTGTCAAATTGCAAAGTTAATAGAAGAAGCATATTAGTAAAAACACAATTTATTCGAATAAAAGTAGATGTACAGCGAGGTCGGCTCGCTTCGTTAGGACCATTACGATGCATAACAGGGCTCGAGAAGGAGGAGCAGCGGCAGAACATCAAGGACCGGAGCGAAGCCAGTGCAAGGCTGCTGCGCCTGCACGACTTTGATAACGCAGATAAAAGTGCTGCAACTCTAAGCGGATAATTTAAAATTTATTAAAGGATGATGGCACGATCCGATAAGATCGATACAAGCGTGATACGGCCGACCTTTCATGAAGGGAACAGCTTACAGCAAGTGCTCGCGCAGAGCGCGTGATGGTCTGCTTTACGTACTTCATACTCACTCACGGAGCTGCGCAATAATACGTCTGCGAAATGTGATTAAACTCTTGAGACGCTGGGAGATGTTGGTGGGCGTGTTCATTGAAATGAGGCGGTGTTTCAGATGAGGCATCTGAGAGCATTTATGAGCATATGTAGGTTGTAAGCTTTCTTACGAGCATTTGCCGCTGAATGGGTGGTTCATTATATTGTGTTCGTATGATTTGAAATTGTTATGAAGGAATAGGACGAAAAATTTCAGTTGAAATGTTCAATTCCGTGCTTGCATGACGTTAAGAGAATCGTCCCTCCAATAAAAAATTAAGAGCTTTACAGAAGTATGTCAAGATCTTAGCAATTATTTGCGTATTTTACAATGAACTCCGCTCTTTAATGTTTGCGAAGATTTAGTTTGCTGCTAAATCTAACAGGACATAAAATAAGAAAATGGGCTTATAGAAGTTCTATCGACTTTAACAGTGGGGTTTTCTCAATACGAGATCTTAAAAGGAGAGAGATACTTACTTTAGCAGGACATTTAATCTTTTAGTAGCATAACAAATCGACCCAAATTTCATGTGTTCTCAAACGGAGTTAGTTAGAGGCACAGAATTTATATTTGTTAGAATGTGTTTGCGTAAATTTTATTTGAAAAATGCAAAAAATCCAATAGCCTCACGCCAGTGAACGAGTCAGTGAGCTGAGCCTAGTATCAGACAATGACACAAGTTTCTAGTATTTCAATTTGCTCATACTTGTATTTTCATGGCATTTTGAAATTTTCCAGTTCATGCCATTTTTTCAAGTTAGTCTTTTTAGCTGTGAATTAAAAACAAAGCTAAAAATACGGATGTTGAAAAAAAGTTTAAAATTCGTAGCTTATTTAACGCTCAGCAGAGTAGGAAGACAAAATTTTCACACAGGTAAATAAATTCTCGACTGCGATTTTAGAAAAACAAAAACTTGCTGGTAAGTCGGACTTGCAACATTCGATATTTTTGGCAAATTCTGAGCCAGTGAAATTGATTCAATAAAGAACTGGAAAGTCCATTTTACACTCAAATCAGAGGAAACGAGGGCTGGGCAGAGTATCATGGAAGACGCTTGGAGTGCTTCAATAATTGTTGTTCGACCTTCGAGTCTTGCGAAGGATCGACGACCTCGATGCTCGAGAACATTGCAGATTTTTTTGCCAAAGGCAGGAAAATCTAAAACCAGACTGAACGTAGTGAATTCACGACAAAATGANCGAAAAGTTCTTACGTTGCAAATGATTCTTAACATGTTCAGCTCGTTGGACGCTAGTTTGTAGAATACTATTCTCTACACGCTTATCGAAAAATTTTTGCTAATGGTTACTGGTGTGAGCAGATTATACCTAGGGTGACATGCTCTGCTGAATGGTGCTAAGCTACGACGATGTTGTGTCCTCGAGCCACTCTTAATTTTAGTAACTAAGTCTTGGGTGAAGAATTACAAAATTTGCACATTGTGGACATTTTCTTTAAGCATTGGTGGTCTGAAACCTAGTTTTATGAATATCTGTATTATAAATAACTTCAATATCAATATCAATTAGAATTAATTAACTATTTTTTTTTCCAATTTCAATTAAAAGTAAACATGAAAAATGGTTTGCAGATGAACTTTGGTTTGAACACAACTAATAGCTAAATTGAATAAATAGCTTCGAGTCTTTAGTAACTGAAAAATTTACAACTTCATGTTCGATCTACTTACGAGTAGCTATGAAGAGACAGATAAATTCATGTACGACCTTATGTATAAGCAAACCCAAATGATCCACTTTATTTGGGGCAAGTTTTTTAAACTCACTGTATTGACGACAGCAGAGGTTCGTTCAATCGAGTTTTTTATTGTGACTAAAAATTAACAGCGAATAAGTCTACTCCCTAAAGCTTTCAACGCTTGACATCATCACAGGCAACGAGGACAACATTCACTTTATGAACTGTGTAGTTCATTTGGTCTGATAAAACTTTTCACTCATACATGATAAGATTTGAAATGAACATCGATAATTGTTGGTGAAATATGACTTGAATGTACAACAGCGTTTGCGTGCCATCTGTCGAGGAGACGATGAACACCGAGAGTTGCTCGTGTCAACGTCATGACTCTGAAATTCAGATGGCGATTTTGCCATTTTTTCAGTATCGGTGGTAAACAATTAATCAAAAACATGGATTTTTAAAACAACTTCATGGTTGAAAATCCCATTTTTATAATCGAGGGAGTTAATTAACATATAACTCACATTTTTCAATTTTACAATTATGATTCCTCATTATGAAATAACTCTTCCAGACTGGGCATTTACAACAAAAAAAAGAAACCGTGTATTGTGCACCTCTAAATTCACTTCCACAAGACGGAGTAACGAAAATGAGTTACCGAAAGATCGTTCGTGCAAGTCATACTCATATACCTCACCACTCTTGCTGAGCCTATCAACTTTCACTGTTTCCATCTTCTACTTCTCAGGTCCTGCAGCTCTGATTAATTTACTTCTGCCACATTTCACAGAGGTTCGAGCTGGCCCTCAGAATACACGCTGTGCATGGAACATGGTCGTGATCGGAAAACATTGAATTACTAAAAACAGAAGAAAATTCACGAATTCTGACGTGGTTTTTGCCAGCGCATACTTTTAGGATCAGTGTACACAAATCTCTGTTTATCTCTTCTCCATAGCCCGCTCGTCCGTCTTCTACATTTTGACTTAATCGTAGCCTTTCAATATTGGGCTTTCGGATTCAAACCTTTTTTTCTGGAGGCTGCTTATTAATACAAACTCTTCGTGTGCCCATAATCTTTTATTACTCTACGTTCATAGATAACTGTCAGCTCGCGTTCTATACTGCTCTCCGTAAAATATTTAAATTCTTTTTTTCAATTCCATCTCGTGAGCCCACCAAGCTTCTCACGCAAATCTACGCTAGCACTTTCAGTGTTTTTGCTTCAGTTCGGCATGGGTCTCACGGCTCTGTGACATGGATCTTTAGGGCGGTCTTGGTTATGAATAAATTACTTCTCTTACTTATATTAGGCTCCTTATACTTCAACTTGTAGTTGCTCAGTTTTTATCTCAGCATTCCTTTGATGCTCCAAAGATACTTTCTCTTCAATTTTTGTACTTTTAGCGATTTACGACGCTATTCTTGACGAAGATATTATTTCTTATAACATCTTTTCTTTTGTTTTGCCCCATATCCATTCCTCCAATATTCCTACACACTGACGGCTCCTAATCCCTTTACTAAAAGAGCGTTTCTCAATTTTCTTTGTTTCCTACGTTTTCAAGTTTAGCAGGGTCCTCAATTTCATTCCCTTAGTTGCTTAGACTGTTTGCGTCAACAAAAATAAATTCACTAAACTGACTGCTAACCACTCCAATTTCCTTTGAATCTTCATCAATATTCCAGTCTGATGACAACTCAGCAAAACTTCGAGCTAAGATTACCGTAAAATCTATTTCAGTGATACCAAGCACATTCAATGTCTTATCATACATGCTCATAAAAACTCCCTTTTCTTGAATTTTTTATCGTACCGCCATAAACATGTTCGAATTTCTAATCAGCGACGGTTTCCTGAATAAACTAACTCTTAAGAAAAAACTTAATTTCATTTAATTCTACATCAAATGATTTCTGAATATTCAGAGTCAGAGTTAATTGTTCCTCGCATCATTGAAATCTCTAGAGTAGTATAATACAAAAGTCGCACTAAAAATATTGAAGCCTTTGTTCAATAAGGTAGCTCCTTTGGAGCCGTGCAAGCCTCGTATTGATGTCGTAATCTAGGAAGTGGGTCAATCTCGAATTAATAGGCCGGCACTGGTTGGGGCTTCTTTTTACACTTTTAATGGGCGTCGGGGTGTATCCTGAATGAATTAACGATAAGGTATGCCAAGAATAAATTAAAGGTTCTGTTGAACAAAGGTCGGAACGTCTTTACTTATTGATAAGGTAAGAGAGACCAAAGTATAGTGTGAACGAAAATTATGTAGAAAACACCACTGAAGAGTTCTTTTGATATTCATTTCTTTTATACGTTGTTTCAAAGTATATCGGCAAAGTATTATACCATGGGTTGCGATAATTTATGTATTAAAACAGTGTTTACGTCAAAACTTTTGAATTGAAACTTCTCCGACATGAGCTTCTGCATTCACTCGACTGTTAATTGATTTAATTTGTCTAATCAATTTCAAATTCAATTGTGATTTATCAAAACAGAGACAGCTTGTCAGGTGTTACAGTAGATCTGACTATATCCGTTTATTTTTTTCTCTACATTAATTTAATAACAATCAACTAATCACTCGACCCAATATTTAATATTTGCAATATTACATTGTCAACAAAAAATGTCAATAGCGCTGGCTTCTTATCAAGTTAACTATACTAATCTAATACGTCGCTGTTCACGAATCACTGAAATCATGTTGAAATGACTTATCTTTAATCAATCTACTGCTGCAAATGCAGTTGCATTTAACTATTTGTACATATACTTTCTCAGTTTGAAATGGGTTCAAAAAGATGAATTAAGCATATGCCGAACTTCTGTCACCCATTTTAAATTATGGTTATGAGTAATGATGTACTTGGAGCAGTTACTAAGCACAACACTATTTGATATATTTCATAAAATTTTATTGTAGTATTGTTTGCAACATAAAGTTTGATGCATTGTTTGAAGCACAAAGTTTGTTAAGTTACCGTTCGCGATGGCGCCTAATCCAGCCAGTGTAAATTACCCAATTTCACTCCACATCTAAAGCATGATCAGCATGACACGACCTGATCGTGACGATGTGTGCCATCCTTTTGTTGGTATAGCATCAGTGGCAGGCTGTGCAGAACGAATAATCACTCTTTGAATTCAATTTGAACCCATGTTTCTGAGCTATCAATAACGGTGAAATTACAGGTATTTTAGCTTATCAAAACATCGAGAGCGTAAATAACTATGCAATCAATTTTAGCTCTGGAAATTGTATACTATATGGAAAGAAAGATTTAAGCTCTGATCCACAAACATGTAGTAAAAATTTTAAACTGTATATTTTGTATAAAATTCAGGAAATTTAACAATCTCCCAACTGAATTATCGATTCCACTTAAATCCTCCACTAAAGAGGCACTTGTTTTCATCGAGTTGAGGCAAACTACATACCAGCACCGTATCATTTTCACCAAGACTTTTCTCTGGGAATAGAACTGGTTGTATTTCCGTGGCAGAGAATCACAATATTGCCCCGGTTTCCTTTTATGGAGGGCACTCTGACTTGTGCAATTTGCACCTTCGTCGCACACGCCCACAACAAGTTAAAAAAGATTTTTGTGGCTATGAACTACTTAGCCTCTCAAGAGCATACTCAATTTTTATTGTTCAAGGCTTTCCCATAAGGTGATCTCTTTGTTTCAGGAGACGCTCATTCGCTTGATGTTTAAGCAGGAATTTAGTACAGTGAGCTGCAACAATAAAGAATATACAACTCGTTTCATTATACACGTTTTCAACGCAGTGACTATCAGCATCTTCACAATACTGTGCTGATATTATATGCATGAACTACATGCAGTTCACTGTACAGACACAGATAATACAGGCATGAGACACCAGACGGTGAAACATGAAAAATTCGTCTTAGTACGAGTTCGTGAAATGAATTCCCTTTCGTATAGTTTATTTTTGTTAGACTAAAGGCTAGTTCTGTTCAGTGAATCTTGAATCGATTGAATTCTGTGGAAGATTGCGCGAGAAGTCGCTCTCAGACTCGGCAAGCACGAAGAGACCGTCTCCCAGAGACAGATCTCCATAAAATCGGTCGGTCCTTTGAAGCGCTCGGCCGATGACTCTGATGACGGCGCTAAGTGGTGCTCTCCGTTCCAGCTAATCTCTTTAGCGCTCATTGCTTAGCAGCGTCATTAGCAAGATCCAATTGAGGCAGTCGTGCTCTATGGTCGTATTGCTTATGTCGATGATATCTGTTCCTGGCTGAAACGCTGACCGACACGACACGAGTTTTGCCAGAACTGTTGTTACATTTCTTTTTCTATTCGTATCGGCCCTCTGGCTAAAGAGCTCACTCTATGCAGTTCTGAAATGAATCGCCGTAAAGAGAGCTTTACCTTTAGAGTGGTTCAATACCACATACGTTTACAGGAATACCTGCAGTGTGATACAATTTTATTCTTGAATCATAAAGATGCATTTGACAAAATTGGTTTCGAAAGATTTTATTCCATTTTTATTTCTATTTTACAGTGTTGTAAATCCTAATTTCGATAAAAAAGAGCAACGACTGTTTGTTTTAGGTTTCAGGAGTACAACGTGTTCAAAGATCATCACCATTCTGAGAAATTACGACTCATTAATGAGTGAGAGGCGGTATTGACGCTGCTTGTGTTTTCACCTCCCGCCCATTCAAACGCAGCTCCAGTAATGAACGTTTCTCACATCTCTGAGTTGAACCCAACATTAGCTCGAGTTTACCATAGTCGAAAAATGCATTTGACGTCTAACGAACGACGGAAAATCTCAGCATAAGGTGAGTAATGTAATTTTTTTTTGTACCATATAAGAGAGAAAGGTTAATAATTATAGCCTTTAGAAGATCGGGCAGATTAGAGTGAATGCACGAGTGCCAGTTGGAGTGTCTTACACTTTTCGGCCATTGTTTCTAAAGCTCCATTTGCACTGGAATGCCAATACTGCAACCACGAAATCACATATCCGTGCTTCAGGAACATGAGATGATTGTAGCTTGCCATCCAACAGCTAAGAAACACTTTGAGATTGGCTGAAACTCCAGCATTTCAATGACGTATCTATGATGTTTAACAAGTGCAGCCTTGAATGTGATCGATGTGCCGAATGTGGAATGTGTTGCAAAAAACTGCTTTCAAGAACGTCTACGAACAAAAATATAAAGATTTCTGTCGTCTGCTGAAGCGGATCTTCGTTGAAGCTTCGCGTCACAAAGAATTCTTAAACACTGAGCATTGAGTCTTCAAGTCCTGCGTTTATGAGGCTATTCATACGCAGGTTTAGTTGATGTTCAGGCTTCGTCATAAAATATTTCTTGACACGGGATTCTAATCAGCTTGCCCGGAGACGAGTACGTCAGAATGCTGTGCGTGAGGATATTCGGTGAGCGATGTTGTGACGCCCTCAAGTTACGCCACCCATGTTGAAATGCGCGCATACAGAGCTCTCTTTAGGGAAGTAGCTATAAGCTTGTTGTCCACTCGATCGAGCTCTGACCCGAACCCAACTACAGATCCTGTTAGCTTAATTAAGGGGCATTATATTTACTAAGAAGGGAAGGCAGATCGTGATGCAAAGGTCTATTTCCTTCGTACATATTGACAGGCCGATGATTACGAAGACACACGCTCCTACCTAGCTAATAAAAACAAGTACGCACCAAGTACTGAAACCAGGCTTCACATCCCGGTCGTGCTGGATGTGCGGCAGTCGAACGGCGACGCCACGGCGACCCGTGCCTGCATGCTAGCTGCGACCGTCCTTTTGGTGCAAACGCTGGCCACTTCAGTCCGTCATACCAATTAACAAGACCTAAAAGTAATTACGTTTTTATACAAACATCAATTTTTTTTCATATAGAGTACCCGAAATCAGCGCCCAAAATTTCAACAACGTAAAAACTAATTAACTATAACTAATTGACTTTACATTTCAAGTAGGGTTGGAATTGTTTGACATCGGTTCGGTTCATCAACTGCCTCAGCACCAAATGAAGTAAATTAGGTGTCTATTTTCCGAACTTTGCATCCATATGTCTTGCTTGCATTCCTTCATTTTAATCCCATTTTATTCCTGCGTTAGAAAATGCAGGTCATGACTTTGTTGCAGGAATTGATCAGCACCACTCATTAATATTCTTCCGTTTCTGCGCAAACAAACAAGAACATTTTTACATACAAAATGCGTAACTAATACAAAATGGGAGCGACGCACATAGTGACACCAATGCTTAATTTATGTCATCTGTAACTGAATTCCGCATTTCAAATCTGTATCCAAACCGTAATTCACCAGCATAATACCAGGATACAATTTATTGAATTTCTTTTTCAAAACTGAACAAAAATAAAAACGAATCATTTTTTTGTTAACGAATGATAATTATGTTAGATGCTAGTTTGAGTGTTGCAGAATAATTTTAGAATGTTTCTATCATTTTTTATTACTTTTTATTAGGCTAAGGTAACTGAAGCTGTAACAGATACAGGTTTCCACTCTAGTATTTTTGCAAACTATGAGTTCGATAAGATAAGTCAATTCGAAATAACGCTTTGATAATAATATACGGACAGCATGACTTATCCCCTTCTTGGATTTTACTTATTGTCACTCTGGTTCTAAGAGTTTCCTCTCTTTTATAGAATGATATAAGACTGTCACCGACAAATCGGAAAGCAAACCATCAGAACTAAGACATTTTAAAACATGTGGTTTAGTTCAAGCACTACACATTTACTCCTCAAACTATTATTAGATGACTTGCCTCAAGTATCGATGCCAGCCAGTTGGAAATCATTTCCGTGCGTCTGCAGACACTTGCGCAGTTAGACTTGTACGTCTCAGCGAGACAACGTTCGTGCCATAACAGGCCGCCGCAATATGTTAGACGGGCGGCAGTGTGACTACGCAAAACTCCTGCCTTTCAGGCTAAATATATTTGATATAGGTAGCTAGTACGGTCTAATGGACGTTTTTAAGCATCCACTGCGTAGCGCCGGTGCTGATGTGTCAAATTGTAAGGCGGTTAGCCCAAATCCCAGCTATGAATTTTAACGAAATTTTGGAGTTTCATGCGCGGCCAATGACACGGATTCGAATAAGCCAGCGTTCTGAGTGTGTGTAGGTCAAATACTTAATTTAGTCATATTCATATTTAAACTCCTATCGTCATTCTGAAATGAAACTCAACACGTTTCCGTATAAAGCCAAATTAAAGTTACACGACAGTGTTTGGAAACAAAAACAATAAATTTTACATGAAATAAATTTTTACATTTTTAAATGAAGTTTGAACGTCTCAGTGTGGGCATTGGCAATTACTGAACTCACAAAGGAACAGCAAAAATGTTTTACGAAGCTCATGGTGATTGACTTTATAACTCTTCCTGAAGACTGACCTTTGGAGCAAGTAGAGGCACCGTCTCCATTATGAAAGATTTATAACTCTCGAGAGTGCAACTCGAGGATGTCTTAAGTTGTAAGACACAACAGTGATTGAATGAACCAGTTTTCTGGCAAAATAATGGAGCGAATTTGCATCTCAAGTGAGCCATTTCGGTCGGTAACGAAACTTAAGTTGCGTTCCTGAAGACTGAATTATTCTCAGACGCGAATGAGAGTAAACTTTTTGGTTGATTTAAAAAAAGAAACTATTTCTTGGGTAAAACCTCGGCCGTTTCTTTGAACAATTCATTGAATTCAAGTTGAAAAGAGGTTCAGTTTTTGCTTATCGAGCTGTGTAAATTGTTTGTTGCAAAGGTATAATTTTCCTACTGTCGGTTCATTTTCGAAAACCTAAATTTTACGCTTTTCTCACAGAAAACTTATTCTCGAAATCTTCGACCAGAGACTGGGAATTTGAGCGCACGATCATAAGCCGGACGAAATGCTTATAAAGTCAAAGCCCCAATGCCTCTTTACTGTTCGAGATACTTCTTATAGAGCTGTATATCTTCGGGCACATCTATTCGGAGCTCACGACCAAAAACTCCAACTCACCGTTCGTGAGAGTGTACAACCTCTCCTAAATCTATTCCCAGTAATAACTAGAACTGCTAATTGTATATATTTTAGTTTAATTCACTTGTAGTAGGGCACGCTGTATCCTGTAACTGCGTAACGAACGATCCCGCCCGACACGACTAGCGCATGTCGGAACGTGTTCCAGAGAACCCTCAGCTCCGCTGTCGGGGATGTTAGCCTTTACATCAGACATGCCGCTAGCACAGAACAACCTCTTAGCGTCACCAATACTTCATACGACCATAAAATTGCTTGATCGCCACCCGCCAGCTCCGGACCTCAGCGCCAACCTCAAAAACGAGCATCTGGCGCACGCCCGAAAATCATATTCAACTTGAATTGTTTCACGGATTGAAGCATCAACTGCAGGACAGACCACCTACGTGATTTCCAGTTTCGTGTGAATTTTGCGAGACAGTGCTTTCTCGAGTCAAAACTGTTCGTTTTATGTGCTCAGTTGGACTTCTCAAATCCGTGTGAGAAAACTAGTTTTGAAGTAATGTCAGCTTATTTTCAAGACCACATCTGTGTTGAAGAATTTGAAGATCAGAAATGGAAAGCGCTTTGGGTATAAGAGTATAACAATGAAGTGAATTAGGCTGAGGTCCCAATCCATCTTTCACCTATGCATGGGAGTCGCTCCAGTCTACAATGCTACTCAATAATTGTCTTACTAATTCCACAGTTCTGAGAGTGTTCGAAATGTTTTGATCAAGCTGAAAAAATTATAAAGCGAAAATCATTGCTAATAAAATTCCTTAAAAGTGAATTCCTTCGGTACATTTCATTGTGGCTTAATTTGAATTTTTTTGCGATTCTGCATAGAGCAATTGCAACTCCACAATGAAGCGCGTTTAATTAGGTTTGTTTTGAAATTTTCTAGGTGATCATATCTCTTTGTTTGATTTTTGTGCGCCCTCGTCTGGTATTGTGTCTATACTCCGTGATTTATTTACTTTTCATTATATTCAATAACTTGTTTGGAGAAGAGCTTGATTTATCTTTTCCTATCTAGAGATAACCAGTTGAAGTTATTTACGAGCTTAAAATTTTCTTAATAAGTATTTTCCAGGAACTATTTTTTCTCGTTTCAGTTACTTCCATTTCGACGCAAGAATACAATCTATGCAGCAGTCATAATCAATTTACTGGACACTGCAGTTTCATTCATTTTTTGTTAAAAACATTGGAACCTAAATTAATATATATTTGCAATGAAGTTTTTAAACGAGAATCAATTGTCAAGCGATTCTGAATTTAACTATTTATTTCTTTCCATTAGATCAGGTTATGGTGGTACGATCTTTTAAGGACCAAAGCAACGGGTAAATACAGATGACGGGAAAAGCCAATTCGCTGGATTTTATGTACTTAATAACTCTTTTAAAAACGAATTGCTATTTGTCATTGGTGTCGTTAAAATTAAATCCAAAATGAAACATTTTTTTATGATTTGCATTACCTCTTTTTAAAATAAAAAATTTATTCTTTCGAAAGATTAGCAATATTTCTGAACTCTTTTAAAATATTTCATTGAAAAAAATGCACTCTTTCAAGCACGAACGACTATCATGATGCGTTAATAAAAAATTATGGAAATTAATTTCTTTACCCTCTCACGTAATAGATTTCAACGTAAAGAGCCTCACTTTCGTGTTGAGTCCAATTCTAGCTCTGGCAATCACACGCACAAATTTAGAAAACAGATGGCCATCTGCCTTGCATGCTGTGCTAGCAAGAGTCTCGAAAGCAGCAACGCGAGGCAGACCGCCCTAGCGAGTGAATCCCGCTTTGGCAGGCGCAATGTCATTCCCCGCTCATATCGTATCATTTCTTGCACGACCAATTTGATGTTATGATGAACGATTCGAGCGCAACGAGGCCAGTCTGGAACTATCTAGCTTGTGGAGCTCACCTCGCAGTCTAGATGCAAGGACGAAAAATTATCCCTTCCTTGCGTGCGAAAGACAAGCGAGACTGGCCTTCATCTGGTACCTCCGACTTGGTCTTCCATGAGCAACTATTTCAACTTGCCGAAATGTAAGTATGCTAATAGAAATCAGAAAACTTCGATTTGCTTAAATATGAACCCAAATTGGATATCGCGGTTAGTTTTGGACTCTGTGATGGATGTTCACTAGAAACGTTTTCATAGATACCACCATGAAATTACGCTGCTCTGCATTCACCTCACACTGGAGCACGTTTCTTGGGGGCACGTTTCTATTATTCATTCCGTGAACATCAGCCGGCAGGGACTGCGGCTTGAAAATTTATCGTGCTCGAGTTAGTTTGGCAGAGTCTGAAGCACAATTAGGGCATTCATCAGAGCGGCCGCCGCGTGCAACACCCTGCAATCTGAGCAGTCCGATACCACGCTAATACGAGCCTCGGTCACGACCAACAACTTTAACTCCCAACCTTTGCAGACCAACTGGATTAGATGGCAATTGCAGCGAGCGCTGCAAGCCGTCCTAAAAACTATCTCGGATAATTTAGAGACTCGGACAACACCTCACATGCTCACATGAAAACTAACCGGAATGTGTAACCGGTTTCGTTTAACAGTTTTCGAAGAATCAAACTTCTGGAAAAATCTCACGGTGCACAAGTCGCAGTTCTTAAGACATAAAATGGTAAATTCTGAGGCATCGAATATAGAATTGGATTATTTCGAGTTCCTCTATAAGCTGATGATAACATGTATGGTAGTCATTTTCAGTAGTCGGTGCCACCGAAAACTCTGATTCACAGAAAAATTTCTTTAAAAACAAACCACCCAAAACACGCTGTTTAAGGAAAAACTACTACGCTCAAAACAATCTATTTGCTAAAAAAACTTTGGGGTAGCCAAAGTTCGTTGACTCCACTTCAATGATTCTGAGGCTATGGGTACATAAGTGTCACTAATATTTAAGCTCATGCTACTTTGATAGATAGGATAGTTACTCCTATCAGATAAAAAATCGCATTGATCACAGTCAGGCAGAAACTGGCTAGCGTTAAAGTGGACAAGTAAAATTTTTCTTGATAAGGCCATTCAGAGTCTCGCGAAATTAAGTGCACCTCTATTGTTTGGTAGAAAATGAAGCTGACCCTCATGTAGCAATTATCTAGCTAGACGATTATGTTACCTAAGTTTGAGTCAAATTTTATTGCATTTTTTGAGCTGGGACAGACGTATTCCGTTATGAAACAATAAGCGCTGAAACAAATTTACGTATAGTAGTGAACTCAAAGCTTAGAACGAGTATCATGGTGAGAGAAATACACACTTTCAATTATTTGCAATATTTGTTGTGGATTGGGAGGCTTAAACTAAATAATCATAATAATATTTAATTTCAATATTATTTACTGCTTGAAAAATTACGTATACAAAGAATAGATGTATAAAATCTGGAATGTTGTATCTACCTACCTTGTTGGATCTACCTTACTTCGAAGACAAGTGTTGAACTGTCCTTCTACAATTGCACTAGATCAAATATTTGTTAATGATGAGAACAGAGAACGACTTCAATAAAATAATCATCAAGCAGTGAAACAACTGTATATGAAACAATGGAAACGTACAGCAAATACTCATTCCAAATCTACAAACGAAAGTTGCTGTGGTACAGTGGTTCCCAAACTATCTTTCCTGACGCCCCCTTTTTGCTTCCAGTAGACCCGAACGCCCCAAGTACTTTTTTTCACATGAAATCATTTTTACATTTATTTCCTAGCATTGTTCAGGAAAACATATTTGTTTGTATTACATTTTGTTAATGAAAGCCACTCAAACAAATAATACTACATTCCAGTCACTAAAAAGGAAAAATTTGGTTCAAAGTGAGCGAAAAAATAGGTTTGAACATTATCAAATTGGCAAAATTGAATTGCAATTTAAAGAAAGAATTATTTGAAAACATGGCATATAATATTTGGAATGACTCATGAGACTAAGGCAAAATTTATGAACTAATTTAGTGAGATGAATGCTGCTGCTTCTTCCTCACAAGATCAGAAATTCTAGGATTGAAGGATGACAGCGCACAACGCAAGTCATTTTCTACATCAAGTCGGTTGCGCTGTTTTGTTTTCAGAACGACAAGAGCTGAAAATCCTGCTTCACACAGACAAGTAGAAGAAAAGGGAAGAATCATACGAAGTGCTTCTTCACCTACTTTTGGGTGCATGGGGAGATATTTCACCCAAAATTCTTCTTACTTCATTGTTTCAAAGTCCCTTTTCGGGCTGGAGTTACATTTCAAATCGATGGCTTCCTCTTGCAGTGATTCCAGTAACAACTCCACATCAGTGTTAATGGATTCTGCATCAATGTCCAAAGAGAATGTCCAAAATCCAAAGAGAGCAGATGACAATGACACAATAATATGCGGTGACTTCAATTATGATTTACTGAAACATGAAAGCTGTGAACCAATCTCTAATATCCTAACAGCCTTTCAGTCTCAATCTTTCCTTCCGATCATCACAAAGCCTACACAAATAACCTCGGAATCTGCAACGCTGCTTGACAATATCTTCATGACAGACCCAAGTGATTTTCTTTCCGGAATCATTACTTCTGACATATCAGATCATTTTTCAGTCGTTCTTGTTAAGAAAAATGTCTATATTGCTTGCACCAAGCCACGGGCTGAAACTTACTCATATCGCAAAGTAAACGAATCAAATTTAGAAGAAATGCGCACCGTTCTAGAAGAATCAATACCAACACTGCACATCTCTCAACTGAATAATGCAGCGGGCATTGATGAAGCAGTAGTAAAGTTGACTGAAGCTATAATGGTCGCATACAATCAGTGTTGCCCAATTGTAACCCGTACAGTTACCCCGAAAAATAAACAAAAACCCTCGATTACTGGAGACATCGTGATAAATATAAAGAAACGTCAAGCGTACTTAGCCCTCTTTTACGAAGGGCGAATATCTCGAGATATATTTATCACCGATTCAGAAACTATGTGACAAATCAGATAAGGTCATCAAAAAAGAGCTACTTTACGCGAAAGTTTACTCAATTGAAAGCTGACGTTAAAAAGACTTGGCGCCTCCTTAACTCTTGCTATAAACCGATTAATGCTGATAAAAAGGAAATTAAACATGTTGTTCAAGATAATGTAGCATACCATGAGAAAAAATAAATTGCTAATCTCTTTACCGATTTCT
>JACJUY010002190.1:6687-23327 GCA_014220935.1 Platorchestia sp. MABIK
TCCCTTTATCACAAATATAATCAGTTCAATTAGATACCAGTAAAAGTGGTAAAGGGAACAGTGAAATTTCCTAAACCTCCTTACTGCTACAAAGACGTTCCAAAGATAGGAAGACTGAATACACGTTTAGAGAATGGCGTTTAGGAAACGGGGAATTAGGTAAGTTAATTCAATCCTCCCTTGCCAGAACAACGATATTTAAAAAGAGGATGGATGGAGGCCCCGTTTAGTATGGGGAGTAGGTAAGAGCGAGTTGAAATAAGAAAAGGAAAGAACCTCGCACGAGTGATTAATTCATTGGACGCTACCACGGAAGAACAAAGATACTAGGCCTATCCTACACCAAAATTTACTTTTGCCTACCTTCTGTGACTAATCGCTCAAGTTTCTATAATCGAATAACAAATACTCAACAGCATAAGAAGGAAACTAGACAGCAGCAGTTAGATTAAATGTTAGGTTAAGTATTCCTAACAGCTACAAAGGCGTTCCAAAAAGAGGAAGGAGAAAGGCTCCATTTAGTATGAACTTGAGGCAACGCGGAATCTATGCGCAAGGTGTAAAGAAACAGGAAGTTCACGGAACAAGATAAAAGTTGAAGAAGAAAGCAGTAGGTACTGAAAAACAGGACAGCAGTGAACCCACAAAAGATGACCGTAGCAAAACAAAAAACTTTTATTTCAACAAAAGGAAGATTCACTTTAGCTTGTGACTTCACATATTCCCTCCGGGAGCTCTAATTCCCATAGATACAATAGTTGTCTCCCCCTGAGGGGACATCAGCTGCGTCTCCCACGCAGTGTGTGATTCAGGAGTCCTGCATTTCCCCTCTGACGCAGCACAATTATGCTGCACTGTACTTGAACCACGCAGGACAAACTGAGCATGTTGCGAGGTGTAAGAATCACACCCAACTCACTCGGGAACCAATATCATTTAGTATCAGTAAGTTTGGCAACCGTTAATATACGTTGTAGGATGTTTTGCACTTAAATTATAACAGTCAATCGATTATTGTTACAAGGATTTTGCTAGCCATACAAGGGTGTATAAACATATAAAATCTACTTACATGCAATTGAAAAAGCGTGAAATTCATCGGTATATGTTCGAGGTAGAGTTACAGGTTATTGAACGGTACATGCAACGCCTAGCAATACTGCGAGACAAATGCTCTGGAGAAATTTCTATCGTAAAAAGGTTCATGCGCATCAGCATTCAGACTAGAAGCTCTTCCACTATTCAAATTTTTTTTAATTCTTCATTTAACTTCGTCCTCACAGGTGACCCGCAGTTTTATCTGTATATGTGGTGCACGACTAGAAAAATTTGCGACACGTCATATGAAATGGTAATACATCAGATTTATGAATTAAGAGACTCGCGAATAAAAATAACGCTTAGCTATACATGTATTTTAACGTGAAAAAATAAACTTAGATACGAAAAAATTCTTGAACACAGCGGTGTTCGAAGAATGATGTAGTCTCAATTAACTACCAATCCTTCATTCTGCTTGAAAAAAAATTGTACTTCAGAACTACATTTTTAGTTCAGAGACTTGATTGTGAGGGGAGGCGAAGAAAAATATTTATACTTCAGTACCGTAGAACTGCGGCTATCAGTACACGGTTTGAGGATGCATGCATATCAAGGATATATGGTACTACTTAATCACAACATTTATCACCTAATATCCACCAGCAACAAGCATGGTTGAATTTCCAGTGTTGCGACAGAAGAGCGCTAATTCCTCTCTTTATTCCTCACATGACTCATAGCCTTCATAATACAGTTCACAACCTGTTAAATTGTCTGAAACTTATCTCAAGTGAATCTTGAAGAGCACTTCTTTATTCCTCCCTTCAAAACATTAGCTGCTTGGTAGTTTTTAATTGAACTCAGTGACAGCATTGCATGAAGCGCAGCAGCAAGTTGTGCACAGTGCATTTGTCATGGAATGAACTTACTCATTCATGAACGTCTTCGCACTAGAATAAAAACTGAAAATTCTTACATCCTAAACGACACACGCTGCGAGAACAAAACATAACGGAAAACTCAACGAACGCACAATGATCCAAACTTAAATTTAGTCAGCAAGCTTTCAAAAATGCAATACTGAAAATACACTTTTATATTGGTTTTCATTATCTGGCTATCACGTTACTGACGGTGCAGTAGCCAAACAGCGTGCCACAGATCGAGTAGTGCGTTGACACTTAATAAATGAAGGTTATTCTAGAAATGTGTTTCAATACGTCAACGTCAAAGGTTGCTATGCATTCAGAAATATTACTTGATAAATATTAATAGATAAGTATTACGTTCATACTTTGCCCATTTACCTACATAATATTTCGAGGATTATGCCACTATTTGAACAACACATTCACATATTTCACTTACATATACATCAGTAGGAGGGTTAAAATGCATGTTTGTACATAACTTTGAACAATCTTAGTACATAAAACTGTAGGAGAGACACATTTGAAAACTTAGAATTAAGCTTGGAAAATAAGCGCTTCCGAGAAAGATCTATTGGCCTCATCGTTTCTTCATCTTGAAATGAACTCTGTGCTTAATGATTAGGCCACAAACTTAGTGTCAAAATTTGTGACAACACAACAGCATGCTTAGAAGTTAATAAAATTAAAGTAAAGTAAACCATGAAATTCCTCCTTTTAGTACTATTATTTTTCTCTCATATTAGCACTATTACAACCATCGTTCTTACACTACCATCATGTTTTACCGATATCAGAGAAGAGGAGAAACTACCACTAGGCACTCATCTTAAAAAAACTCATTTAGGCACGACCTCCGGGTTCATAAAAAAAATTAAAAATGACTGTATGGTTTTCTCGTGCGTTGAAGGATTATAAGTCTCATCTTATTCTCAAACAACGAAGTCGATTAAATCACTGGGACCAATTGAACATTTCAAAAATGCGAGTCCTACCGGTAAAACTTTAATAAGCCAAGCCAAGAGTTCCTATGAAAAAAAATTTGATCGTAGGTGAGATCTACCAACTTACATTTGGGCTTTCTTCTTAGACTACAGCAAAAAAAAATTCAATCGGACAACAGCCCTTTGAACTTCAAAGTGAGGGTCGACGGTGGTCGGAGCCTTTGTCAAGGTCTAAAGCTTCCTCTAATACTCACACAGCAGGATAGTTGCTCCGAGTTTCTTGCCCGCAAACCAAACTGACTCGTCTAATGGAATTTTTCAGGGATCATCCTGAGCCAAAGCATGCTACAGCAATCATGAGGGCATTACTGGGAGACTCAGCTGGTCAGAAATAAGCCCTCATGCACTGCAGATCGTCAGACCCTTTCAGGGCTGCTGACTGTTCAACAGTCAGATTGCATTGCAACAGTGCGGTCAGATTGCATTTTTCATCCAACCTCACAAGAAAGTTCATATCGGAATAACATTCAGCTCATCTGGCATACCAATGGTTCTCTCCATACTGTTCGAACACCACTTTCATTAGGAAGCCTCTTTCATGTTCGGACTTACTACATTCCTAACCCAGATGTTCTACTGTGTCTTCCACTTCACTCACGCAATGCACGCATAGCCTATTATTCTCTTCATATCACCTTGATGTGCACCCGTTCACACTAAGGCCTTACACTTTACTGCAGACAGAAGTTTACTTCCAAAACATACATTATAAAATATCGCTACCTTTGCGACACTTCCTAGCATACAGGGTTGACGTAGATTTTTTTTTCATGCTATGTTTCCATGTGTTCAATTTCTTTCTTTCACACGTTGCAATATCATTTAGGTCCACCTCCATCAAACTGTATTAACCAGTCATCTAGACGTATGCTGATTCCAACATAAATAATAAATATAATAATTAATAATTCAGCTTTCTAGCAAACCCAAACAGGTATTCTCCACATGCATTCACTAAAAAAAGTTTTATCCACCTATTATTCTGAGTTTGCTCAACTCTAATCTGATAATTCAAGACATCCTTCATTATTCGCTCAGAAAACTGACTCCATCCAAAATGACCTCTAAAAGCTTCTACAGCGGCCCATTTAAGGGCCCCAATGCCAAACGTCCTACTTCATTTTAAACTACTTCTTACCTTTCATGGTCTCTTCCAGTCCAGCCCATGGGATTCATACCATACAGGGCAATGATTCATACTTGTTTGCTCTGCACTAGGACACACTGCTCAACCTTCCATACCACTGCAGGGCGTTTATCACAGTTTCCGAATCAACATTTAAAATATCAATAAATAATACCGATTCCATTGTCTTTACGGTGTTACAAAATTAATAGCCGTTCTAAGTGTTGTTAGTAGAAATCGCATTTGGCATATTATTCTCAGTATAGTTTGTGATGAATTCTAGCGCATGTGATATTTAATACGAGCTCTTTAATAGCATTCTTCTTATTTAAATTGGAAAAAAAATTTCAAGAATGTAAGTCCTTCATTTTAAGTACGAATGAGCCCCTCATTTTTCCTGTGTAAATATTAACTTCGGGGCAATTCTTCCCAAAGAGCTGATAATATAAATAGAGCGTGGGGAGAAGGCAATAGTCGTCTGCGAGGGAAAGTGGATTTTCGATGATAATCGTAAACGGTGAAGTCAGTGGCTTGATCATAATGAGGCAACAAAAATTTTTCATACAGAAAAATTTCATCAGTATAAGGTTATGGTGACTGATGGTGTGCAATTGGTGTAACCCACTACAGCTAATCGGAGCGTTTCCGCAGAGATTTACTGCTATCAACTCATTGAAATACAAGCTCGTATTCTGCGCCACGATCATGCTCGGCCACATGCTGCAAGTAAGATATTGCAGCAACGCAGTCTTTGAAAATGAGACTATCACATGCTCTATTATCTCACCATTTCCCTACTGACTACCATATTTTTACGCCTTTGAGCACACTTTTGAATGATGATACTTTTACGCATAAGCCAGAGAAAGAATTAGGTTTCAAAGAATTTGTTCCATTACAGCGCCAGTAAGTTTTTGTCAACGAGTAATACATATTCTCAATGATGAATGACGAAAATGCATAGATGCCAAAGGTTCAGTTTTCCCATAATTTGAACAGGTTTTGTGTTCATTTTATCTTAACAAATTTTATTTTTGGAAATCGGCCATTATTATTGTAACAACGTGAGACAAATGTAAACGTTGGATCATTTTTCAAATACATAATACCCTATGGCTTATCATTAGTAAAGGAATCCTGAGCTTGGTTTCAATTACTCGAAGAACATATTACTGTGGTTTTTGTTAGAATACCTACAAATGAAACGATCGATCACAAAAGCAATTCAGGTTCTAGCAAAAACATTTGATCTTTTAAATGACTAGTTAACCTCTCTACGAACATTAGATAAAGACAATATGAACGGGCTGGAGTCCTGCTGTACAACAGGACTTTGTTGCATAGCATCCACAGTTCCACACCCATACCCTGTCGAACACTTGGACTGGTGCTATTGCTGTTATGAAAATATCTTTCCCCTCTATTTGAATGAGAAAACCATTATTCAATATTTTGCCGCTGACTATCACAGGGTCACCCCTGCAGCTTGATGGTGGTTTCTTTTCTCTCGGCTTCAGATCTCGAGGATAATTCAAGACAGTGGCATAATGGGGCTGCTCTGGAGATTTGCGCCAAATGTTGCGCCAGCAACAAATTCAAAATGAAAATATAAGCAGAAGAGGACTCTTCACACTAATTAGTTAATATTAAAAAGGAGCGAGGTGAGATACAGACGACCGCCGAGGTCGAGAGGACCTAGGAGCAGGCGACCCCTGCGGAGTGGTGGCGGCGGTGTTGGAGCGCGATGGTGTCCTTAGCGACGAGACATCCTCGTCAAATGAAGGGCTTCGCGTGCGCGGCGCTTGCAGGTTCTTCTCCTGGCGCTCCTCTCTTATCTTGCGCATCTCAGACTCGAACAGCGTCTCCTTCTCCACCTGTTGAGCACAAGCCCGTTGGTATTGTGTGTATTGCATTACGAATAGCATGCGGCGATTCATGAACTTCTAGCGACTCAAAGCTGTGGATGATTTTCAACAGTGCGCTCGACATGAGTTCCAGTGAGCAGAACAAATCAACTCCACTGCACTCAAATCTCGAATCTTACGATGAAACTGGCATTTTGAAAAAAATGTGTCGACAGGACAAGATGTAAGACATAACTTCTATCTACCACATTACTTATTATGGGTTAAAAGCATTCAGTCACAAGCATAAATTATGCAGAAAAGTACGAGATAATCGCTACAAAAACCTAAACAGAGGCAGCTGAATCACCTAGAGATATTGAAAAACTGAAGTTAATAGTAGACGTTTGTACGTAATTACCCTTCAACGCAGAAAACGGTAATTTCCCTGATGAAGTTCAACTTGGACCAGACTCAAAATGAGATCTACCTCAGCAGAGAGTGGCTGTGCACGCACACACGCACATTACTCAGTGGAGCAACACTGCCTCCATCACAGTCATGAATTTTGTAATGCTGTGGTATTTTCATCAATTGTACACAAGGATCCTTCCATTAAAAAATTTGAAAAATAATACCAACACGCGTAATTTACAGAACAATATTTTTGAAATATACCGTTTATTGTCAATATTTTCACTGCAATGAGTGGCGGTAAACACAGTAGAGTGAAGCAATACCGCCTCAGCAGTGAGTGGCTGAGAGGCGAAGATAACAAGGCACTGTCAGGAAGTACAATCGCACGTGGTCAACTAAGCAGTTTTATCCATGTCATCATACCATGTGCAACTTGCGTGTGTAAAAAGAAATAAAGGAAATTTCAATCAAAGTGATCGTCGATTTTAATATGGAGACAAAACTTCCGACTCGAAACATTTTTACGTCAGGAGTTAACAATCCGGATACGGAAGAACTTGACCTTGTAAATTTAACACAAGAGAAACCATTTAGAGCCAAGGAAGTAATTTTCTTATATGATATACTTCCAAGACTGACCTTCTTTTCGCGCAACATCTGCACCCTCACTTCAGCCGGTATGTCAGGTATGAGGTACGCCAGCAGTCCAGTTAATATGAAGACCACGTGCTGCGAATCAAGAAATTTAGTTCAAGCCACGCAACGCAAAACTACATTCTACATTTGAACTACAAACTGTAGTTCAAATCTGCGTCAGTAAAGAACATCTTGTTAGGTGCAGCATCGACCGTTTCCATAAACGTTACTCGTCACAAACGTTAAGAAATACTAGTGTACACGATCCGTCAAAAATGATGGATTCGATATTTTCCTAACATAAATCTTCCAGATGGGGATGACAAACGAATATGTCCATCCTGAAAATACCCGCGGTTAAATATTCTTGGATTTATGCACTGGTGAAACTGGTATCACAGATACGGTCATTAAGCATCCTTAAGAGCGTGAAAGAAAGACGGACTAACCACTTTAATGTGCTCAATGAGATTCCCATTTTAACAACATAGGAATTACGCGCAAAATAATTTTTAAATTTTATTTTTTATAAATTTAGGGAGACACCTGACGTTCCACTCTATAAGTATGATGATGTGCAATTTGACAGTGCTGAGCATATCTAGTTCACCGGAAATCAAGAAACAAAGCCACGCATAGGCTTACAAACGTTCATTTTTGAATAATATTTTATAAGATTAAAGCCACCAAAAAAAGCATCGTTCAACACGATGAATATGTGGGAATAAAATCGGTGAGTTCGGCTCGGAACGCTAATGAACAATTAATCTCAAATTAAAGAAATGTTCAATTAAATGCAGCAATAATTTCTCCGATGAATATATTTTCCCGGTTCAGGTTTACCCCTAAAACAACAATATAACACAACACAGGCCACACTCAAGGCTGGCAAGAAAACGCCTGCAAAAGATAAAAAAAACATTGGCATCCAAGGATGCTTTATTTCCAATCAAGCCTGATACATATCATCTTGTGTATTAGTTTTTCAAACGCCTAATAACTAACACTAAATATAGGACACCATGACGGTTTCCCCCGTACCCATTTCCTACACCTGGGTTGAGTGGGGTATTGTGCTTGAGTTGTCACTTATACCCAACGGGCAAATCACCGCGCAGAGCCGGGATTCGAACCTTCGACACCTTCATGGAAGGGCGATGCCTTAACCACTGTGCCACGGCGAGCACAATTAGTCTAAAAAATTAACATCACGCAATTTTTTAGCGATTGATCGTTCACGTGGGAGACAATGTACTGCATTTCAAAACACTTGTAACCAGTTACCTCCTTAGAGGGATACTACTAGTGCATCTACAGAAATTAGCATTCTCCGGGGAACGATGTGAGGTCCCAAGCTAAAGGTCAGGTAAGCTTTCCCTTTGTTGAGGTTGAATTGAATTTTTGTTTCGTTCCGGACCACCTTTTACAGATTACTATGATCCATTTCTTCAGCACCTATTAATTTCTTTTTCATATTTTATGTTTCTCGCAAAACTATTCAAATCTATTTGTTATTGTGGAACACCCCTTGTGCATGGTCACTCTGTTCTCTTAATTCCATACTAAATACCGCCTTCCTCTCCTGGAAGCACGACTATAGTAAGGAAATTGTGGAGTTAGTTCTTATCTAATGTGGAGCCAGTAACGCCAGATCAGATATGTTATGATGTATTTTTTATATACTTTTAAGTGAACCCTTGACTAAATAAATTATTTTTCAAGTGTTGAAGTTTTCACCAATATTAAACAATTTTAGTCATTTCTAAAAAAGTGATGTTCGTAAGGTTCCAAATTCTTCATATTCATATAAGCTTTAGTAAGTACATAACATTTTTAAAAATTTCAATAACAGTTTCAATGCCACAAATTCAACCAGAACTTCGCACAAGAAATGAATCGGTGAAAACAAAAACACAGTATAAAATTTCCATTTGAAAATGGACATTTCGTGTAATTTCGAAGCATGCTGATTTTCATTTCAAGTGGCAAACTTCGCTCAAATTTTATTTCTTCCTAGTTCCAACAAAATTTCAGTACCGAATACAACGAGGTGCAATAAGCATCATCATCGTTATTCTCATTTTGAATCCCGTCAGGGGATATAAGTTTTGTACCCATGGGAATTAGCACTACCAGGAGGAAAAAAAAGGTCCCAATCTGAGAGCTCAGTTGGATTTCTTTTTGTTGAAATAAAATGTTTCTCTCTATTAAGGACCTTCTTTTCAATTCACTGCTGTCCTGTTTTTGAGCACTTCTAACTTTCTTCTTCAACTTTAATTTTGTACCATTAACTTTCTGTTTCTATGCGCTGGGGATCTTGTGAGGGAACACACCTTGTGCATAGATTCTTCGTTCTCATTACTCCATACTTAATGGTGCCTTCAGTCGTCCTGTCTTTGAAATGCCTTTTTCGCGGTTTGGGATTCTTGAACTAAGTTATTTAATCTAATCTCAGTTTCACGGCAATATTTAGAAGGCAGAAGAACTCAGTGTTTATTCAAGGAAGAATGTAATCAATTCTTATACGTCCTGTATAAGCTGCAGAACTATTTCAAAATGCTTGACTCTCCCTAGACTCACGGTAGAATACGTCATCAAGAATTTTAAAAAGTCTGGTACTTAAACTTTGCGTGGAAGACCGTCGACATGGTGCATGAAATCGCGCTAACTGTATGGTGAGGTTTGGACGAACCCAAGAGCTGTGATAAGGACTTGGATTTGCAGGGTCAGTCTAAGTGCTCAATGTGGTTTAAATACGATTAGCTTACATGAATAAATAAGCAGACCACGACGGTCTCATCCTCGCAAGCCACATCGTCTGTTAGCGTATGTAAATTCTGCCAAAAAATTCTAGGCAATGATACCTGATTTTGGCAACGATACTACGAAGTAATGGCAGAATATTGAGCAATAGGAATGAAATCATGTGAACAAGATTTGGCGTGTGGAAAGAGTGAGCCTTTTCTCTACAACACAGCCAGCACTTAAACTTGAAGGTGGTTGCATGTTTTCAGGTGATGCCTGCTCTAGCGGCAGTGGTAAATGATTTGCAGCCAAAGGTTATCATGAAATCTAACAGCTCGATCTGCAACAACTGACTTATTGTAACCTAACTGCAAAATATCTAGGGATCAGTTGGCGGTTTCAATTCCAGCGCGACAATCACCCTAAACAAGTGCCTTACTTCGAGACCATACTGCTTGGAACAAACGAAATTCAATTTTTTAATTTTTCCATGGCCTTCGATGAGCCCCATTTCGAATTCGAAGAAACGTCTATGGTAAGAATTTAAAATTCAAATAAATTGTCTTGCTACGAAAGACCATTAGGAAATAGAATAAGCAGCCACTGAAGAAAAGAATGATTCTCCATCACAATATCCAAATTTAACTGAAAAAATAGAAAGCGTTTGATCAGGTGAAATCATTGAGGTAAAATATTTTACTTTTTTCTATTAACAACGTTACTTTCCCCACCACTAATTATACGAATATCTTTGTCAACGCCTTCATTAAAAAACGCTTCCTGAATTCTTTAAATTATTTCTGTTGCTTTGCAAATAGTCCTGAATTATTTTTAATGAACTAAATAACCTGTATATAATTAGAAATCATTTGTGCACTGAATTCTAAGAAATGACTCCTATTATTTTTTTTTTGATTGAATATGAGTGATTGTACAAACAATTATCGTGAACTGAACATGCATTCAAGCTCGGAACTCCCCAGTGGAACAATCAATAACATTGCCTACTATGCAATACTTAAGCAGCTCATCCTTCTTGTATAACAACGAACCCAACCTTAATTTCGGGAAGGCAGCAAATAAAATAAAAATATGCAAATTTCAAAATGAAAAAAAAAACAGAAAATTCTATTCCAACGTGAGCAATTGCTCAGAAACATGAAATATTGATTGAACGCCCCCAAAACATCAACCTTAAGATAATATCTTAAGGGCACATTTTGCGTTTGAGTCATGAAGACATAATCTTCACGATTCAAAAGATGAGCGTTAAACTTTGGACAAGAAAATCCCAGGTTCAATTACGAAAACTTCACAGCGCATTTTCGTGAGCACGCTGCTCCTATAGTGATGTAGAAAACCGAAAAGGTGTGCAAGAGATGGCATAGGTAGACCATCCTACTCAATAAACTTGTATTTCACTCCCTCCTCCAATAGTTACTTGAAAAAACGATTATATAGATGCAAACAAAGTACAAGAATAAATGGAACGAAAGTAAAATTTGAGCTGCGAGTGCAGTGGGCTACCTCGAAGATGAGGATGAAGGCAAGCCTGGCAGTGAAGACGTGCCAGAACTGCAGCTTGAACTCGTACTTCTCGGGGTCGTCGGGCGGCAGACGCAGGGCGCGGTACCTGCACTCGCTCGGCCACGTCTCCCGCGGCACCTGACGGGGGTCGGGGCCCATTTCCTCGGGGTAGTCGGACGTGTCGAACACTGCGCCACAACACCACAACAATAGATACGTCATGAGTTTATTTAACGTCTTACGTGTCGAACATTGCTCCACAACACAACACTAGCTGCGTCCTTGGTTTATTTAACGTCTTACGTGTCGAACATTGCTCCACAACACAAAACTAGCTGCGTCATTGGTTTATTTAACGTCTTACGTGTCGTACACTGCATCACAACACAAAACTAGCTGCGTCATTGGTTTATTTAACGTCTTACGTGTCGAACACTGCACCACAACACAAAACTAGCTGCGTCATTGGTTTATTTAACGTCTTACGTGTCGAACATTGCTCCACAACACAACACTAGCTACGTCATTGGTTTATTTAACGTCTTACGTGTCGAACATTGTACCACAGCACAACACTAGCTACGTCATTGGTTTATTTAACGTCTTACGTGTCGTACACTGCATCACAGCACAACACTAGCTACGTCATTGGTTTATTTAACGTCTTACGTGTCGTACACTGCATCACAGGACAACAATGGCTACCTCATGAGCTCATTTCAGGACCACAACCACAACAGTAGCTACGTCATGAGCTTATTTAACCAGTCTTACGAGTCGAACACAGCACCACAAAACCACAACACAACAGTAGCTACGTCATGAGCTCATTTAACCAGTCTTACGAGTCGAACACTGCACCACAAAACCACAACACAACAGTGGCTACGTCATGAGCTTATTTAACCAGTCTTACGAGTCGAACTTTGCACCATGTACAAATCACCCACCAACATTATTAAGCTGCGATACTTTTATTTTTGAGCAGATGTGAAGCGTTTGGAAGAAAAGGTGCTCCCTATTAGTGTCATTAGCTGCAAAAATAATTACTAGCACAACTCCCCTCTCGAAACAATTCTAGGAACATCTCAATCGCAGCATTTCTCAAACTTCAAACCTATGCATTCAAGCTGAACAGTAAAATTGAAACTGTACTCAAAACTCCTACGAATCCTATAGACAGAGAAAAATTTAAATTTAAGCACAAATTGAAAAGGGAATATTTCCCACCTAACTCAAAAATTTATGAAAATTCGAATGCTCATCTCACCTAGTGAAAAATTTCATCAGAGAAGTCGAAATTTCCGTCAAAATATAACAGAAATATGAAAGGTTCAGACAAACGAGGTATTTACTGTTGAAATTTAAACATAGGATCTTGATACAGAAATGTGGACTAATTGCAAGTGGTTCAATATTCTCTGTTACACCTACAGCAACACACAGTCCTACACACCAGAGCTGCAACACACAGCGCTATTGTCCCTCCAGAGCTGCAACACACAGCAACACACAGTCCTACAGACCAGAGCTGAAACACACAGCGCTATTGTCCCTCCAGAGCTGCAACACACAGCGCTACTGTCCCTCCAGAGCTGCAACACACAGCGCTACTGTCCCTCCAGAGCTGCAACACACAGAGCTACTGTCCCTCCAGAGCTGCAACACACCGCGCTACTGTCCCTCCAGAGCTGCAACACACAGCGCTACTGTCCCTCCAGAGCTGCAACATACAGCGCTACTGTCCCTCCAGAGCTGCAACATACAGCGCTACTCTTTCTTGATTGCTTTAAAAGAAACAAGCCAGTAGAATGCAAGATCATGGCTCCCTTAATAAGATGAAAAACAGCAAATGCTTGGAGCTCTGAACAGGCAAGATAAATTTTTACGGATTGTTAGAGGTCATTTCAAGGTATTCCATTGACAAGAAACACTTCACCTGCAAGAGCGTTGTCCATGTAGCCTTTGAGCGTGAAGTCTTTAGAATAGCCGTACATGTACACCAGACGTGGGATGAAGTCGCTCGTGTACGATATTACGAGTGCCTGCAACAGCCAAAACGTAGGGTCAACACCACACGACTGCAAGCTAATGTCACTGCGCAACTGCTCTCGTCTCATACAGGAGTAGGGCTTTCCATCTCAGTCCTGCAGAATGTCTGAAAAATGCCACCAATACAATCTTGATCAACTTGAATAAGATCAACCGATGAGTACTTTGAGTGAAGATTTAGCCGAGGATATCAACACGTTGACTACGTTTGTGCTGTTAGTTAAGTTAGGTTGTAAAGAAACAGAATTGAAAAATCGACTGTACTGCTCTAATACATTCCTATCCTTTCTAAGTAGAGTGAAAAATAAAATTGGACGATATTATTTTGCCTCACACGTTAGAATCTATTTTCAAAGGTTGTGAAAAGTTAAAATGCTTCACAACTACTCCGGTCTATAAATGAGCATTTAGCAATATACCCAGAGGCTACACATATGTAACACCACGTAGTCATCGTGTTAGCTTACATTATTTAGCGGTGATCGGAAGTTTATGATAAAATAAGAGATTTTCATATATGCCGAATTCTATGTAGTAGGAATCTGAATGCACGCGATGCTTTCGAAGTTGATCCACTCTCCTGATTCGCGATGCTGATTCACAGTGATTGTGAGGCTGGCCTTTTGTTAAAAATTTAATCTGTGCTATTTCCGAAATTTGCTGCTTAGTGAGGCTTTACGACTGTACCTATTCGGGAGGGTTTTAACTGTGGAAAATAGCATGTCAAGCAAACAAAAAGTTAATAAAAAAAGTGGCAGACGAGATTGCGAAGATACAAGTTCAGCATATTGCTAAATTCAGTAGGAATTCAGAAATTTTCTATGAACAAAGAACTTTTGCTCTTCCATATTCCACCTTCCGGCACGGTAAAGTCAATGAATTCCGAAACTGCTGCTAGAAAATATTTTTGTCAATACGTTGATTTTTCTTTCATCATGAGTGGGACTTCCTAGGAGCCGTCTCATCGATAGGACTAATAAGTTCAATTTACTCGGACTGTCAAAGGCAAATTTTACAACGCTAATTGCAATACATTTCGCAAAAGTAGCTTAGACACCAATTTCATTGTCTTTGAATGCCAACTTACGAGGACATACCGTCAAAAATTGAAGTTGACGGCAGTCGTTTTTCCATAAAATTGCGAGGATAAAGAATCATATTAGATTATCAGTTAGTTTGAGCTTCCATAATCAGAACAAACATATTCCCAAGATCAGAATAAAAGAAGACACTATTTAGTACAGAATTGAAGGTACGGGCAATCTGTGCGTGCAAAAGCTGCATGTCAAAACGCAAGAATGAAAGAAGTTTATGAAGCGAGAAAAAAGTTTAAAAACAAGTAAAAGACGTTGAGAAAAGGACAGCATTGAACCAGAAAAAGATGGTCCATATGAAGGAAAAAAAACCTTATTGTATTCCAAAAAAGCAAAGCCTACCCAACCTTCAGCTCGGGGCCACACATTTTCTTCCTAAGAATGCTAATTCCTGTACATGCAAAAGTTGTCTCCTCTGAGAGGGGCAGCCATGAATGAAATGACTGTTAAGCGGTTACATATTTTAGGACACAGCTGCACAAACTGAGACACTCGGGCAAACACAGGGGAAACGCTTCGCACGTACCTTAATACCAATCATAAAATCCAATGTCATTCTAGCCATACACAGAAAAACAATTTCAATCTTACTCACAAGAAAGTCAACAGATGGTATTATATACGTATGCATTTGTTCCCTAGTTCCAACTTCAAGAGAGAACAGGAATATTGGCCTGCAAAGTGTTGTACCTCTAAAATATCAGTTGCCCAGCATCTTCCTCGGTAATTGCAGAGTCAACGCTGGTACTCCGAGGATGGCAGCATTAAAATTTTTTATGAGAGCCTACAAAGTTCCGAAAAAACGCCAAGTATTGGGGAGAAGATGATAACTTCATTGAAGAAGTACTCGTTGAAACACACAAATACATGGAGAAAATTGGTTACCTCCACTCATACATGAAGCCTCTTTACTCCATAATTTTCGACTACACATCAGGAAGATGACAGAGTTAGCATTGGTCAGTTCGAATGTGTAAATAATGGACTAGCATTAATCAGTACGAACGTATAGGTAATGTTCTAACGTTGGTCCGCACGGGTATTTAAATGATGGACCGGCGTCTGTCAGCACGGGCGCATAGGTAAGGTCCTAACATTGGTCAATACGGTCATTTGAATTACAGACTAACGTTTGTCAGTACGGACTTTAAATTATAGACTAACGTTTGTGAGCACGGAGAAGTAGGTGATGACCCTGAGTATATTGTACCAGATGCCGATATCCTCAACACGCTCAGGCCGCGGACGCCGGCACTTGGCGAGGTATTTGTACGCGTCGAGGCGGATCTCGAAGATGTTGTTGAGGAGGGCGAAAAAAGGCGCCAAGGGGAACGCAGCTACAAACAGCGTTACGAACCCATACTGAATCACTGCAAAAAATACCTCAGTCAGCAAATCAAATAATACGAAACAAGCAAAAAAAAAATTGAGAAATTAAAGTGCTCTGCAGTGACCAACAAAATGCTCTGGATATATTATAATGGGAATTTATTTAAATACAAATACGAAAAAAATGACATCACCTAAAAGAGGCACAACACAGGAAAAAGGTCACTAGCAGTTTGCAAAGCAATAATTGATGTATTAAGGGTACTGGCAAGTTCTGTCCTCTTTTCTTTAACCTAATTTTAAGACATAAGAATGAGTCCAGACAACAGTTTTCAAGGTCAGATCAGATGTCAAATATTCGGTTAAACTTCACCTGTAACTGAATCAAGTCTATTTTATATTTTAAACACATCTATAGTCTGGAAGAGAAAAGTTTCAAAGTGAATCATGTGCGTCATTGCATGTTATTTGAATTTCACGAAGGCAGCAATCCAACAACACCAGTAAAAAGCTTAAACGCTGTCTATCCAGAAAGTGCGAGTGTTAGAAACTGCCGTTGATGGTTTTTTAAATTTAGAGAAGGCAATTTCTAATGTTGCCCGCATGGCTTTGTTTGGAGAGAGTTCATGAGGAACCTAGACATCCTCTCTAAACACCTTTCCAATCTTTTTCAGATGCCCCTGAACAGTAAACCAAGGTGCAAGTCTTATAGACAATGTTCTGATTGTTTGTCGAGGATCTTCTTCCACTGCAGTTTTCAAAAGTTCATCATCCAAAAGACAGGGTCTCCCCGTTCGAGGGTCATCAGTAAGATCAAAATTGCCTTCTTTCAATTTCAAAACAATTTACGTCGGTATCTAACACTCACACCTTCTGGATAGACAGATTTACGACCT